>JAINUW010000552.1:192500-456535 GCA_020205615.1 Panax quinquefolius
TTGGTTTCTCTAATGGGAGCACCATCTTGCGGGGGCGTGTAGAAGTTATGCCATCCAAGCCATCAAAACAAGCTGAAAAACTCCATTCATATCCGTTGGACAACAACTAAGCTGTACCAGCAAGCTATGCTTAATTCACGGAATTATTTCCATTTTTATCTGCAACTACCTATAGTTAGGATATACTCTGCTATTATTCTAATTGATCTGTTATGATTCTAATTGATTTGTAAAGGTTGTATAATGCCTGTATATATACATCACAAATAATAATGAAAATGAAACTCTTTATTCAAAATAATATTCAGAATTTATAGGTGGAAGTGACCAAATTTTTCTAACTATACTATGCAAAAATTGAAAATATAAATAATTAAAAAAAATTGAGACTCCAAAAGAATACTTGTATTAATTTACGTACTTTAAACTAGTTTATAGAGGACTAGCTATAGTACAATCAATTTAGGTTAACATAATCTAGCTAGCTAACCACTGAAAAATATATTAATTAATATTTCTCGATGATCATGATAAATTAACACTGAATCCTTGACTTAAGAAAATATCCAACAGCTTCAACCTAGCTTATTTATCATTGAATCCTTGACTTGAGAAAATATCCAACAACTTCAACCTAGCTTCAATTTCTTCAATTCTACTGGTGTTGATACGTACTTGAATATATATATATATATATATATATATATATATATATATATATATATATCACTACAAAAAAGTTTTATCGGTGACCGCAGACGATCGCGAGATATCCATCGAGTGACCGCGTCGCGGTCGTTGATAAGCGTCAGACAAAATCCCGGTCATTTGGGATGCATCATGCTGTGACCACTATTGCTTAATGAAATATCTGCGATCGAAATGACAACTGTCATAAGTTCGAGTCAAGATGGTCCAGGGACAAAGTGACATGGTCCACGTATGAAGATCAGATCGATTATCGGACCGGGATGCGGTCACGATAACCTCAAATATGTAGCCGTCGCTAATAACGATTCAATGAATCGCATGCGATGTTGATATGGAAAAAAATAAAAAAATGATTTTTCTTTGTTTTCTTGAAATCCCAAAACTGCACTGCATTTTGTACCTGCTTTATCCCAACACACATACCCAACAACAAGATACACAACAATATAAACATCCATCGTCCACCAACACATACACCAAACTAGTATATAAACCTTTAAAACCAATATGATTTGAATAAATATAATAACATTTCAAAACTTGTTTAAGTAACATACAAACATCTAAAGAATAAATATACAAGTACAAGCTTATATTATAACTACAAAACTAATCTAAAGCATGTACGTCAAGCATCACCGCCTCCTTGATCACCCTGTAATTAACAAAATAATAAAACAAGTTACAAATATATACTAACTATGTTAATATTGGTATATTACGACAATATATACAACAAATTGATTTTATACCTCGTCGTCATCCCAGGTGTTGTGATCTTTGCTGCCGCCACTCATCGCTTGACTAACTCCTCAAAGACTCAGAGCTCCCGGATGCTCGCCCAAGATATCTTCGTAAGATCGCGATCTCGACATATAGCTCTCCACGATCGATACCGGATTATGAGCAATTTGGATGGCTCGATGATTATGTAGATCGGGTAGAAGAAGCGACTGAGCCATCATTTGAAGGATGGGCGTCGTCGTTGTCCTTGACCTTTAATGTAGTTCTTCTTCACAATGCACGACGCCCTCCCACAACTCTTGATCAATAAAGCGGACGTGGAGTGCCTTCGGGATAGTGTTTATTCAATAAACGCTTATAATTGTCACGTCATCATGTTAACAATTAAATAGTTAAAAATAAATTAATTTCTGTAAGCATTGATAAACAAGATCAAGTTGTTAAAATTTATTACCGCATTATCTGGATAGCCTCAGTGGAATCATCACGGATACGCATACATCCAAACTGGATAGGTTGATTTTGAGACCGAGACTCTCTATACAAAAAATAAAGATAATATTACTAAGTAAAATGTGATATATTTTATACAATTCATGATTGTAAACATATTAAAACTTGTAAATACGCACTGGATTGATATCTGAATCGTGAAATACTACCGCCCAGATGTCCTTTCGCCTTTTCGCCATCAAGTACACCGAGGATCTGCGGCGGCGGTTTTTTATTTTTCACTACTCATGTGACGACCCCAAAATAGGTCCATTCCATCCAACCCATTCTCGAAGTGCCAAATATATGGTACGTAAACAACTACAACTTTATTATCACAACAATAAAATTGAGTTTAAATACAAATATTATTCTTGTATAATATTTATACTCAAATAAATTCTCATCACATTGATACATTATTTTACAATAATGGTGAGGACTACTAAACAACTCTCTAGAACCTTCATTCCATACCCCCGACTAAGACTGCAAGCTACATTCTCGCCTCCCGAGAAGAAAAATGGAACAACAAGGAAAAGGGTGAGCTCAACTAGCCCAAAAGAAGAATGTTACGACTAAGATAATATACAACAAATTATCGTTAGTCTCCAACAGGAAAAAATCGATAGAATACAACAGACAACAAGTTTCAGATCAATATTCATGATGAAATAATAATTCATAGAAGAGTTACGTAAAGAATGAAATCTACTATAATCTATGAATTTAATGGTCCATCATCAATATTTTATCCTGTAACATCAATCAATATTCATCTCAAATCAAATATTCATCTTTGCACCTTCTGCCAAAGATATTCATCAATTGGCCATGTTCATCTCAACACCTACTCATCTTTGCACTAAAGGCCAAAGATATTCATCAATCCATCATGTTCATCTCAACACCTTCATCTTTGCACTACAAAGCCAAAGATATTCTTCAGAAATCATTCATCTTCAGCACTAAAGCGCCAAAGATATTCATCAATCTACATGTTCATTTAAACACCTGCTCATCTTTGCACTATGTGCCAAAGATATTCTTCAGAAATCATTCATCTTTGCACTACAAAGCCAAAGATATTCAATAATATCATCATTTAAGACGAGGATGATGAAAATATTTTAAAGAAACGAATCCAATTGAAACAAAATGACAAATATTATGGATTCGTCACTTTAAACAATCCGAGTTCAAAAATACTTCATAAATAATCATAGTGAAGTAAAATTCAAGAATGATCAAAACATGGATACAATCAAAGTTAAGTATCCGTAATAGATATTTTGCATTTAAAAGAAAATTTTCATTTTCGGTGAATAGTCAGAAGATTCGTGAATAGTCCGATATACGTGAATAATCACCGATATCGTGAATAAGAACTCGACACCCAAAGATAGAAATTCCACAAAAAAAACATCTTCACGCTTCATTAATAGTACTCATGAATAAGAATCTCATTAATAGTAACTCATGAATAGAACTCGTGAATAAGTAACTCATGAATAGTAACCCGACATGAAAAAAGTTCCAAATTTGATAAAAAGTACCAACCAATATTTCAAAGATAATGATATCAAGAATTAATATCATTTGAGAGAAAATAACATCCCTTACCTCAAAGAATCAAGCCGGAAGGAAAGGCTCAAGTGATTTGAATGAAACTCAGATCGTAACAAAGAACTCTCAAAGTATCTAAATACTCAAAAACGCCAATAATATAGAGAGAAGAGAGAAAACTTTGTTTCGTGTGATTTCAATTCTAACTTAGCCCTCTATTTATAGGAAAATGTTAGCCCCCGCCAAGGACTTGACCTCGCACCGATGGCTTTTACTCGCTACTATTGCCACCACCACATTTGAAATAAAATTCAGCACATTTCTTCACCAACCACAAGTGGGGCCCACTCAATTCTAGAATTTTCCACCAAAATCAATTATAAACCTAATTTCCGAATCCGACACCTCTTAAAATTCACAACAAATCATTCGTGCATTTTAACGGTTCAAAATTTGTGGACATATACAACTTATGTATGTATAACATACCCAAAATTACCACAATCCAACTATCGGATTAAAAATTATAACCCCCAATATATCTCAAAACCCTCGATTTGATTTTTAATACCTCCAATCCGATAAAATACCGATAAAACACCTCAACATTAATTCCTTCATTAATAACCACATAAATAAATCCATCATTTATATTCATATAAAATAAATATTTCCTTATCATATGAATCAATAATTAATTATTCACAAATAATATTATGTAATCACATTTATGACAACCAAAGTTATTCCTGTGAAAGAGGGCTTCCAACAAGGATCTCTCATCTTGGCGCCGCAATTAGGTGACCAAACCTCTCCTGATGTAACTTTCTAGACATTGCCAATAATGTTATCTAATAATATTATTCAAATAATATGAATTATTGATCCGATAATGGGAAATATCTCGATGTGACAATTATTGAAACAAAGAATAATATAAAATACCAACGCAAAGAATTATTGAATCAATAAAATAAACTATCGAACAAGAATTCATCGTAATAATTATCGAGAGTGCCTTCTTTCACGTAAGGATCAATAATTCAACAATACATGCAGGTACTGCAGCATCTTGCAACCACGCCAGACATCGTATTTTTAACCAACGGGTATTCCAATGCCTTAACTCAGAATAACCACAGCCTTTAATTCAGAATAACTACGCCGCTATTTATAACCACCCAAACTTCATGCGTTTTCTCATCCAATCGCTTTCAAGTTATGGGGCCCACACGGTCGCTACCGGTCGCATTTAATATTCTCGACAAAGACGAATATTCTACGACCAAACGAATATTCCGACAAAGATTTAATATTCCACTACCAAACGAATATTCCCTGACAAAATGAATATTTTATAACCACTTGCTTATTTTGAAATATTTATGATTTAACCCTTTTACTATCCACATTAATCAAATCAACCCTTACTATTTCAAAATAATAAATAAAGGAAATTCTTTTTATTTAAAAAAATTTCTGGTCTTACATCTCACTTCCATCAAGTGGGCACACATCTCAAACCCATACGGCTCGGTGCACCACCTGTGGACTATGCTCGTGCATGTAATCTTCTCCTTGGTCCGGATGGTCGATCTCGGCATTGTGCGGAGGCTTTTGTCTTTCTTTATTCAAATTGTCTTTGAGTGCGAAGCCGCTGACTTCCGCTGAATAATATACGTATCCCTTTGAAGCACTGCAAGCGTCCTCCCATCTATACCATTTTTGCAAATAAAACAACAATAATAACATTACTAAATTATTATCCTTTGAATATTATATTAATATTATATTAATATTATCTGTCATAATTAAAAAAAATATACGAAATTGCCCAAACAAGATCTCTTGTAGGCGATAAGTGTGCTCGCCTAACGTAATCACAGTGTAAGCCAATTCGTAAACACAATTTGTGATATGCATTGACGATCTTATTATCCGAAAAATCACTATAATATACAACATCAATTAGCATATATTAAAGCAATTTACATCTAAATTATAATACTTATGAACATTTTTCAAACTTATACTATAATACTTAAAAAAATTCACCGAGTCTCCTCACAATATAGATTAGCCCACATGCACGATTTACATGCATATATGGACATTTCTAGGCACCCAAGACACAAACCAAGAGAAATATACAAATTTTCAATACAATAAGACCAAAACAATAACGATTGAATGCAAATTAAAGCAAAAAAATCTGAGACCCATATACATTACCAATATAATATCAATCAAAAACATTACCAATATACAATAAATGGAATCTTAAATGCTTATATATAAATGATATATGCGGACGACGTCTATATTTGGAGGAGGGCGAATCGAATAAGAATCCGATAATCCGGATTAGTAGGGCCTTGGGCACATGATTAGCCCCCTACCCAATGGCGCTTTTTCGCAGAGACCGCTTGAAGCCCATCAGATATTACAAATTTCAAGATGTTATTATGAGTCATGTTTGATTACATGTATATATGACAATAAACATGACAGTGATATAAACATGTATATATATGAATATAAAATGACAACAACTAAGCTGTACCAGCTAGCTATGGTTAATTCACGAAATTACCTCCATTTTTATCTGCAACTACCCTTGACTTGAGAAAATATCCAACAACTTCAACCTAGCTTCAATTTCTTCAATTCTATTGGTGTTGATACGTACGTGAATATATATATATATATATATATATATATATATATATATATATATATATATATATCTCCAGCTTGATAAGCAAATTGTCGTGGAGTATATCTTCTGAATTATGCATGCCTGATGATTCAACTCAACATTAAGGGGGTGTTTGATAAAAAAATGAATGAATCTGAATCTGAATTTGAATGAGCTGAATCTGAATGAAAAAAGCTGTTTGATAATTGATATGTTTGAAACATCTGAATGATAAAACTTTATTATTTTATCATTCTGAAAAAATTCAAAATTATTGTAAATTTATTTAATATTACTTAATATAATAGTTAATATTTTTTTTTATTTTTTTACTTCATTCAGCTGCTCATTCAACCATTCAGCTAAAAAAATCTGACTTAGCCATTCAGCTCGTCCATCTTACCGATTCACTCAGATAAAAAACAAAGCCGCGACCGAATGGATAAACCCATTCAGATTCAAATTCCATTCAAATTTCTAAACAAACAATGTTTCTAAATTTAATTAGCATGCGGGTAATCTGGTTCCATATTGAGATCATCATCATATCTTTTCTTAAGAATAATTCACATGGAATTATCAATAATATTTTTGTTTTGTAATTTTTATTAGGAAAAGTACGCCTAAAATAATCTTTATCCCAGGAATTACTTTTCCGTCTTTGTACAATTCAATATGAAATCAACAAAACCAATTATGAGAACGAAAATAACAAATAACCATCCACAAGCAAAATACCAAATTTACGTGAAAAACCCTCTAAAAACTAAGAGGTAAAAATCACGGGTCAAACTCCGAAGGTGAAGTATGATTTGAATCGGATGGAGCGGACTCAGGATGACTCTAGGAAATTGCTCAGACACGTTTGCCTCTAGCGTACGTGGTGGAATAGTATTAGAGTCGAGCAGAGCTCTTGAAGGATTCAAAGAAGGTGTGCTTGATACTTGTGATGAGTATTCAAGTGAAAGGTAGAGATTGTTAGGATATTTCACATGAATCCCACATTGGATAAATTCAAGAGTGTAGATGGGTTAATAAGTATAGTAAACCTCAACTTAATAGGTTAATATTTTAGGTAAGAAGGTGGTACACTGCATTAATGATATAAAATGGATCGTATAATTCAGCTACAATTCTATCCTCAACTTGGCATTTGATGAAAAATGCATCCAATTCATTGACGTCGTTGGGGAGAACTGAATTATCCGGGTTTACATTAATTGAATGAAATACGTACGTGGGTTGAGAGAGAAAATTACAGAAACTTGATCAGGATCCAAATGAGAATTAAGAAATTCAATAAACCCTACATTATATACAGAGAAACACGTCCAAATTCGAACTCGAATTGGATTCCAAATATGTTTCGGTTTTGGAGAAAGAGATGGGAAGCTCGTTTGACTTCTTTTATTACTACTATAAGTCGTCCACCTAATTTTATATATAGTAGTATTAAGTCCCGTTTTATATAAAAAAAATATTGTGCTCAATTTAAGTAATTATAAATTTAAAATTTGTGTGAATTTATTTGATATTAATTAATGTAATCGTAAATATTGTAAACTGCTTAAAAAGCATACTAGGTACAAACTTATTATTCTCAAAAATAAATTAATATTACTATTTGAATTTTAGGAGGTTACTGAATTAATTAACTTTGATATATTTATGCTTCCAAAATTCATATAATTTTGTCAATTATGTTTTACCAAACTAATTTGGCAAGACAAAGCCCAACTCGTTATATACTTTTTCTAATTCTTTCTATTTGCATTCTACATATATAGTCCTTATATAATGAGAATTCCTTCCCCTTTATTGTGAGACTATATTTTCTGAGGTAAGAAATAATCAGAAATTATTGAGATTATTACCCAACTTGTACTCATAATTCATGAGCCCAAGAGTTAGCAATGCAACTTTGGCAAGTTGAACCTGGAACAATCCCTTTGGGGCAGTACTGCCGAAGAATGCTATATAGCTGCATCACTTTTGAGGATTTTGGTTATACTATAAATATATAAACTAGATTCCCTTTTGGCTACTTAGTTATCCATAAGTGTAAATAGGCCGAGTAATAAAATGGAACTTGGTGTTTAGGTTTACTTTCAGTTTTCAACCCAAAAAAACTCTCTTTTGGCACTACTCTGACCAATTTTTAGTGTATAATAGATGACACGTACAGCCAAAAGTATTTAGTATTCAAGGAAAAATTAAAGAAAACGAACTATAATATAAATAATATCCTTCGTTCCCTTTTCAATTTTCATAGCTCACTTTCAACAGCTCACCCAAAAATGTCTGGCTCCATATATATATATATATATATTCTACCATGCCGGTTCTTCAAAAAAACAAAATCGTGGTTGAAAATGTCAATTTCTTTTCCTTGTGTTGAGTTATTCTCAAGTTCAAAATGAAAGAAACTCAATTTACTTTCTGCAAGTTAATTTTAAATCTCCATAAAACATGTCCAGTTGCTAGGAAGTAAACATGTCCTTCAGTAGCTGAAAAAGACAACATAAGAAAGGGAATCTATTTCCAAATTCATGTGTACAAATTAACAAACAAATATAAACATAAAACACAATAACTGCAATTTAAAAAGCTGTTCAACATATATTCGTATCCCTAGCTATTCACAAACTGCATCTTTACCAATTGCGCTATGCTTTTAAAGGCGTGTTTCTTTATAATGGTGGACAGGATCTTTTCCAACACCCAAAATAAAAGAATTTAATGCTTTCGTCCAGGTGTGTTTCAACATCTGTTTTCCCCAACCTATGTTTAGATATTTATTGTAACATTTGTTTTCTTTTTCCTTTCCCAGCATCATAAGAGCAAAAAATATAATCACGGGCATAATAGCTCTAAGCACTTATCACATAATTTCCATGGGGTAAATCTGAACCTATCTTTCTTTCTTCCCCAACCGTCCCACCTTTTCTTCCCTCTTTCTACAGCAGTACTATATGAGCGAAATACAACTACAGACATAAGAGCTCTAAGCACAGTGTAGAATCCTGTTAACGCCAAGTTTTCTTGGTAGCGCCCAATCACGAGAATCCACGTAGCTAGAACTCCGCACAATAATAGATTTACGGAAGTTTTACTGACTTGTCTGCCACGGGGATAGCCGGTGTGAGAATAAAGACAGTAATTCTGAGGTTTAATGATGGAAATTTGAATATTTAGTCTTTCAAAAGTAGGTACACCATTAATTGTAACATTGGCCAGTATTTATAGTGTCACCATCTTTAGAATCCTTCTCAAAGTCGGATTAGGACTCTAGTCATAGGTAGTTACCATAACTTGGGTCCAACACAATCTCTTTTAAAAGTGTGAGTGGAATCCAATCCAATCACTACCTTTGGAGTTGCCTTGTTTAATTATAGTTAGGATCCCGGACTCTGCACGCAGGAGAGCCTACTGTGCAGGCCCAAACGATCCCACCATTAGGTCTGGGTCACGACCCAAAGGACTCGAAGACCCGACCCCAAACTCCACACGACGGGACACGGTTCCGGCCCTAAGGACTCAGAAGCCGAACCCGAAAGACATCCACCAAGATGAGGCTCCGGCCCAGAAGGACTCGGACGCCTACCCGAACACCTCCAACTTCACCATGGGCTTCGGCCCAATGGATTCATAAACCCCTTCTAATGTCAGGCCTTCGGCCCACACGAAGGTCGGAAAAACGCTCCGAACATTGCCCCCAGGTCTCGATTATAATATATTTATAATCGGAGGCTTAAAAGGTCGGATATCCGAACTGACACGACAGCTAATGATGAGTTGTCTATGGAAGCCAAACGGTCTGGCCTCGATTCTCGAAACGCTGCACACCTTTCCACGCTTGGTCCCACCTTGAGCATTAATAGCCGCCCTTGGGTAACGTACACCTACACCTATAAAAACCCCCTCCCGTCAATCACTGTCACCTTTTCCAGACATCTTTATTTCAAAATCCTTGCTAAAATTTACCGGCAAGGCGATTTCCGGCGAGTAATCAGCTCATTCAAACTTCCCCTACTTCCCACTTTTCCAGTCGAAATCTTCATACATCCATCCTCCTTTCGTACCTTTTAGCTTTTAAAAACTCCACATTCCTACTTTCTATACTTCAAATGGCAAATTCTAGTTCTCCTCTCCGTACTGAGCAAATTCCGCCCCCCGTTACCACCACCGGCGATCTGGTTCCGGTTGATTTGTCAGTGGCTCCGACCAACGTCTTGACCGCCTCAGTTCTTCCCATTCTGGTAAGTGCTGAGGCCAAGATCCGAAACGCCTACCACTCCTCCGAGGAGTTTTCTCATCTCCACACTCCTTCTACCATCACACCCTCTCAAATCTCTGACATCCGAACTCAATTCAAGATCCCCAAAGAATACAAGTTTCGGGTACCTCAGCCCGACGAAAAAATGTTCTGGAGGCCCGAGGGTGAGTGGGTGGTCGTTCCCTTATACAGTCTGAAGTATGGGGTTTGATTCCCTCTTCCCGAATTCATATCCTTCTTCCTCTACTTTGTGGGGATCGGGTTCGGACTACTCGTGCCAAACTCTTTCATTCACTTAATCTCCTTTATCGCAATATGCCAAGAGATCGGGATCGCTCCCGGTCTCGACTTCTTCTTCGCCTTATTCACAGTCACCGGTTCGAAAGAACCCGGTCTTCGCCAGCTAAACAAATGAGCCAACCGACCCGTCCTCATCAAAACCCTTTCAAGTAACAAGGGGTGGCACGACAAGTGGTTCATCAAGGGAACCGATCTCCAGCTTCTTCCACATTGGGCCCATCCTGCTGACCCGATAGCCAAAGTGTCGAAGTTCCCAAAGGATCGGGTTGACGCCTTCAAGGCATTTTTCAAGAAATGGAGAGAAACAGAGTGGAGTCTGGCTGCTTTGTCCAGTGAAGCTTGGTTATAAAAACATGGATGTAAGTCTCTCGCTTCTGACTGATTCCCCATTCCCTTCATTTCAAGCATTCTTGATATGCAAGCTTTCGTCTTAACATACTTTCCTCTGTGTAGTGATTATTTTCAAGCCCAAAGGTGTCGACGACTCCTTGGCCCCTCTTCTACCGCCCTAAGACCAATTAGGCCTTCGGTGACCGATGACTCTCCTGACGAGGACACCATCCCAATCACCGAGCTCTCTTTGGGTTCCATTTCGGGGCCCGACCCTCCAACCACCACCAAGAATGCCCTGAAGATGAGTCAGGCCGAGAAAACGGCTCAGCTAAAGAAGGCCAAGAAATCCTCCAGGCTCTTTGTAAAGCCTCACCACACCACTTTGCAGAAGGTACCATGAAGTGGCTCCCTTCCACCACCTATTCAAGCTGAGGTGATCGTGGATTCGGAGGATACCGAAGAGGATCTCCTCGAGCCCCAATCCAAAAAATCATGGCTCATCAAAGGCCCCGAACTGCCTATTGCCGTGACTGATCCTGTAGTCGCCTCAACGCCCTCCTCCAAACCAAGCTCATCTGTCGGATCACCAACCACATGTTGGCCGAAGAGCCCTTCCGAAGTGTTCCATTTCCATCTGTTTGATCATTTCAAACTGCCTAGTGATGACGACCGCTTCGAAGGGTTCACTTCTGAAGACGACCTGGTAGCTTACGTCCGAGCCCAATGCCAGGTATTTCAGAGATCGGATAACTTTTCCTATTATTTTCATGTTTTATTCGGTATAGCTAATTCATTTCTTCTGATTCAGGCTAACGCCGTTTTATCCCGGGCTATTCCACCCCTAGCTCGAACGACCCGAAAGGAAGTTCAACTGAGGTCGGACGTCTCGCTGCTCGAGGCTGAAATCCGAGGTCTTAATTCGGACCTGAAGAAAAAGAGAAAGATTCTCATGCCGAGACCCGGAATAAGGCGACCCAAGTCGAGCGTCAGGCCAATAAACTCAGGTCATAATACTCCCTCTTGCAAGAAGAGTTCGTCGGTTTGGACAATCATGCTAAGAAGCTTCTCGGGGAGAAGAAGCATCTGATCGAGGATGTCAAGGATCGGGAGAAGGCCATCAACGCCGTAACGAAAAACTCTCTCGGGATGCATGACAAAATGATGCATTTGATCCGAGACAACAATGCTCGACGGTGAAGTCGAGCCTTACAAAGGAGAGCTCATACGAGTCCAAACAGATAGCTATCGCTGAATATGAAGAGTCGAAGCTTTAAACAAGAAAGTCATGGCCCAGTTTGGCGAAGGGCACAAGACTTATCGTGAAAAGGCTAAGGCAAAGTTAATGGCTGCTGGGCTCGACGCCACCCTTCTTGACTCGTCGGATAAAGAATCTGAAGCCGGTGAAGATCCTCCTCCCGAATAGCCTTTTTAAGACTTGTAAATTTTTGTACTTCTTCCATTTTTCTTCTTGTTTGTAAGTCACCCGAATCGTGAGCAATCGGGTTTTGTAAGAATTTCACAACTATGAATGAAGTATAAAAGTTTTTTGTTTATAAATTTTTGTAATCAGTTATACTTGTGACTTATCTCGACCAGTGGTGTCTTTTCGAACTTTCTGATCGGACCATGTCTGAAGTTTATCTGAAAGGTAACAGTTTTCTCGATCAGTTATACTTGAGACTTATCTCGATCAGCGGTGTCTTTCCGAACCTTCTGATCGGATAATGTCCAAAGCTTGTCTGATTTGAGAATTTATCAAATTTTTGGTCAGTTATACTCGGGACTTATCTCGATCGGTGGTGTCTTTCTGAACCGTCTGATCGGATAGTACCCGAAGTTTATCCGTTCGAGTATTAAGAAACGTATGAATATAGATGAAGTTAAGCATCTCCAAAGAAAACTTGTATTTATTTCATTTAAGATTGAAAGGTTACATGGATAAAGAAAAGAATGACATAACTATCACTGGTAAAATTTTTTAAGTCTTCCAGCATGTCATGTATTCTTTACTTTCGAACCATCCATTGCTCGAAGCCGGTATGTACCTGGCTTCGGCACATCTACCACCTCATAAGGTCCCTCCCAGTTAGGCATCAGCTTGCCAGTGTTCTGGGGGGTTGATGCCTTCGACTCCCGGAGGACCAAATCTCCTACTGCAAACCTCCTCAGCTTAACCTTTTGGTTGTAGTGTCAGGCTGTTCTCTGCTGATAGACAGCCAACCTCAATATAGCAGAGTCCCGAACCTCTTCCAGCAGATCCAAATTTGTTTTTAGATGGTCATCGTTGTATAGATGTCTTGTTGACTCTGAGTGGGGATCCGATCGACCGACTCTAAGAGTGGGGGATCCGATCTCAACTGGTATGAGTGCATCGATCCCGTATGCCAGTCGAAATGGAGAGTCCTCGGTTGTTGTCCTCGGAGTAGTCCGATATGCCCACAAAACAGACAATAGCTCTTTGCGCCACCGACCCTTTAATTCATCCAACCTTCTTTTGATCCCGTTGAGTAGGGTTCGGTTGGTCACTTCTACTTGACCATTTGACTGAGGGTGGGCGACTGAAGTCTTGCGATGTTGAATTCTCAACTCTTTCAAAAAGCCTTCGAACTTTGATCCTACTAAGCGTATGCGCCATTATCGAGAGACCACTGCCATCGGGATCTTTGAACGATAAACCACTCCTTCTTTGAAAAATTTTAGGCATTCTTATTCGGTGATCTCTTTGTGAGACCCTCAGTTTCTAGTAGATAAATAGCACGATCATAAAGATTTAAATTTTGTCAAAATAATTTTTTAATATTATGGTGTGAATTTGAGATAATATATAGTTGTGGTGTAGTATTTATAAATTTTGCAAACTTCATAGTAATCACGCAAAGTATCAAAGTGGTCATTTATATTATATTCGATTGGTAGTGGCACAAAGGGGAATGAAAAACAAATTCTATTCGTTATTTTTTAGCGAGGGAATATAAAGCAAGGGGATATCCATTATTTTACCTCTTGTCAATGCTCAACGATAATTTAAATTTAAAGATCTTCGCATATAGTGGGCCGTAGCTCAGGAGGTTATCATGGTGTGTTAAGTGGATAAGTCACAAACTGTATCAATGGACGATTATCCAAGTAGTTTCGAGGAGAGTCACATAAACAAAAGGAATGATATTTATTATTATCATAATTTCCAGCGATTCTTGAAGACTTAACCTTAGCTAATTAGAGCGTGAAATCGAATTTTGTATCAACTCAAGACATAAAACCCATTTTCTTTAAACCTCAAATATTGATGAGTTACCCAATCTATCCAAGTGGAATTACTGGAAAAGTGTAACTGTAGATTTTTGTAAGGTTCTCTAAAACGCATCACCCAGAAAACTTTAAGTGCTATTTCTGGCCACTTAAATTATGAGAAAATTCTCTGGCCTATTTGGGGATCATGAAAAGCATAGGTATAAGTACATCCTGTCAAAAAATGGATGTTAAATGAGCAAGTTATGATGATTTCAATATTTTAGGTTTTTCCATTTAAAACGATTCTCAATAATCTGAAGTTCCAGAAGACCACTGAAAAAGCGACAAAAATATTTTATTGAAATAATGGGATATTCCTGCCAATCCTGATAAATTATATTATAAGTATTTTTTAATATTTATCCTTTATCTCAATTCTGATCGATTTCATCAAGATCCCCATGTTTATATTTATAGCAGAAAGTCACGAAGATCTATAATGGATTCAATTTTATGAGTACGATTCCATTCATACTAAAATATTGGATAATCTTACGGTCGGAGATTAAGTGATTGATACAGATATTCTTGAACTTCCACGAAAATTATATGATTAATTGTCCTTTTTATCTCATTTCATCGATTTTATATCAAAGATTCCCTCATGTTTAGATTATGTTGATCAGTCAATGTATAATGAATCATTGGTAAGCGATAATGGATAATCGATAATCATAACCGTAAATGAATACATCTTTTACCAACAGTACAGCATGGATAATTTGTGGTCGGATACTAATGAATACACAATTATCTTCGTCAGAAAAAATGGATAATTGTGGTCGTGGATACCAATGAATGCCACAATTATCTCGGCCGAAACAACATGGATATTCGGTTTGATATTATCAGAATATGGATAATATCTTTACTAGCTGCATACGGATAATCAGCGTCATGATATTAATGAATACACAATTATTCTTCAGAGCTGTATTGGATAATTTGCGGGTTTGATACTCAATGAATACATCGATATCTTCGCCGTAGTAGTATGGATAATGTGGTCGGATACTAATGAATACACATTATCTTTGTGATAATTTGTGGTCGTTATATTTAATGAATATACTGATACAGAGTATGGATAATGAATACAATAAATTATCAAGGATTGAACTTCGGTGGTAGTTCTTCGGTTGAATGAAGATCTTTCGCTATTGCTTGATAGTAGTAAAATCGGTACGAATAATAAGTGTGGTTGTCGTAGTAGCGTAGACATTCAACAGATTGATTATTGATCTTTATGTGAGAAGTCTCGGTTTGATTCCATTATTACCGATTAATAATATGAATTATTATAGCGATAATGGACGTTTTGTTTTATTCAGTATTATTAACGTAATAAAAGCGAAACATCTTTTATATAAAATAGAATACTTTATTAAAGTTATTTACATAAATAGAATATATTATATTTTATTATCCATAGTGTTCGATAGTATTTTTTGCTAATAGTATTGCGTAGTGTTTTGCGTAGTAAAATGTTTTTTATATAAATAGATTATATTATATTTTATTTAAAAGACGCTTTTTTTCTTTAAATATGGATACGTCAGATTAAAGTAAAATCGATAAGTAAAATGTTTTTATATAAATAATATATTATATTTTATTTAAAATTTAAATGGATTTAAAGTAAATTCGACCGCTCACGGATTTATTTACTATTTATTCTATTTTCTATAAATAGAAGCTCATTCCTTCATTATTTTCTTACTTAATTCATTGAAACTCTAGAGAGAAATTATAGAGTTGAAGCTTATGAGAGAAAATTATGAAAGAAGAAGAGTATTCTCGCTACTTCACTACTTCTATATTAGGTTCTTTTTACGGTGAGGGGTGTTATTCTTTCTTCTTGAAGAGAACTTCATTATTCCATTCACTATTATTCTGTTGGAATAACTTTAAAAGTGGCATACCCTATACATAACTCAGACACTGTGCATACCCTATACTTGGTGAAATCCTTATGTTATTCCATTGCTTATTATTACATTGGAATAACTCGTGATACGCTCTGTGACACCCTATACTTGGTGAAATCCTTATGTTATTCCATTGCTTATTATTTCATTGAATAACTTTGATATCGCTATTTACCCTATACTTGGTGACATTCTTCTATTATTACATTGGAACATCCACATGCATGTGTTTTACACGGACCGGTTGGTTAATCTTTTATTATTCATTGGAACATCACATCATGTGTTTTACACCGGACTCGGTTTCCGTCTTTATCATTCCGTTGGAATATCCTATCGTGTGTTTTACACCGGATCAGTTCCATCTTTATTATTCTGTTGGAACATCCTGTCGCTTGTGAATTTCACCGACTGGTTCCGTTATTATTATACATTGGAATAACTGCCTATCTGTCTGCAATCCGCATGCATGGTGATTTCTTTTGTTATTCCATTCTTTATTATACCCGGTTGGTTAAAACTTTGACTTCAATACTCCATGAAATTAGTAGAATATCCTTGATATTTGCGTTTCATCCAAAGATCTTTTCATGGAAATATTCTTCCGATCATTCTTGAATTTTACTTCTAAACAAAGATTCATGTTGATAATTTGGACGTTAATAATTCATGGATTAAATAATTCTTGAACTTGTTTTATTGAATTATTATGTCATTATCATCATCCTCATGTTATATTATGTTATCTTTGGCTTACGTGCGTAGATGAACTTAGTATGATTATGACTGAGGATCATTCGGTATAATCATGACTTGATATAAATGATGTGACAAAAGTCCTCAATGGCTTATGTAATGCAAAATGATGGATAGTTTTTGGTATGATTATGACTGGGGGTGATCTAGTATAGTCATGACCATTGATAATTTGATGAAAATCCTTGGCCAGTAATAGCACGGGATGATTAGATGTGGTGGTTTATTTATTAAAAGTGAGTCTCAATGATAAAAATTGATGAAAACCTTTTAAAACCTAAAAAGATAGTAGACTTTATTCTCTACTTGACTCTTTTAATGGATTGCTTATATTAACCGCAGATTAAACCTGGTTATACTATTGTATTTTATCGGTTTAACATCGTTGAAGCTAATGATGAATTTATTACGCATTATCTTAGTCATAATATTTCTTCTTAGGCTAGTTGAGCTCACCTTTTCTTTCTTCTCTCTGTGAAATGAGAACACATAGCATTTGGGATTTAGTCGGGGAGGCAGAGTAATGGTCCGGAGGATAGCATTAGTAGTCCTCACTATCTCGTGAAATAGTGTGATAATAGTTGTAATGAGGACTCCTTTTGAGTTTGTATAATATCTAGTAGATAATATTTGTATTCAAACTCACATTTATGTCGTATTGTACCTGATGCTTATATTAGTAAGTTGTATTTGAATTTATGTACCATGTAAGTGGCGACCCAAGATGGGTGACGATACCTAATTTGGGGGGCGCCACATTCTTATTCTATGATCTCCTGCAGAATTGGCTTGGCTTTGATTTCATTTAAATATATAATAATAGCCACAATCACAAAGCTAACTTGTCTCTTGGCCTTCCGCAGAGGCCCTAGGATGTCGATCCCCCATACAGCAAAAGGAATCGAGGATAAGACCGAATATAGCTCTTCGGGAGGTTGATGTGGGATTGTACTGTTCAGCTGACACTTGGGACACCTTTTGATGAATTCCTTAGCCTCTGTGTAGATAGTCGGCCAGTAATACCCTTGCCTCAAAATCTTATGTGTCAGTGACTTTGCTCCCATGTGATCCCCACAGATCCCTTCATATACCTCCCGAATAGTGTAATATGCCCCTGATGGAGTTAAGCATTTGAGCTGTGGAGAGCCAAAAGCCCTTCGGTATAGATCCCCATCAATGAGGACGAAGTTTGAGCTTCGGTGTTTGATCTGTCTTGCAAGGATTTGGTCCGAAGGGAGAGTCCCATCTGCCAATTAGGAAATATAGGGTGTGAGCCAGCAGTCAAGTCGGTCCAGAGCTAGCACTTCTGTCTTTGGAACACTGGGCAGTTCTAGAACCTCTAGGTATACCGATCCGTTGAAGGAACTTGCTTCGGTGGTTTCCAATCTCGCAAGGGCATCTACTATTGTGTTATCTGACCGATCCACCCCTTGACAACTATGCGATGTGAAATATGCGAGCTTATCCTTTACTTCGGCCAGATACTTTGACATTCTTGCTGTAAGACCCCAACTTATTATTAATAAAATTTAATTTTCTCTATTTTGAAATAGTAAGGGTTGATTTAATTAATGTGGATAGTTATGGGTAAAATACGCAAATATTTCAAAATAAGCAAGTGGTTATAAAATATTCATTGTTGTCGTGGAATATTCGTTTGGTCGTGGAATATTCTTCATTGTCGTGGAATATTAAATGCTGACACCACGATCTTTGTGGGGCCCATAACTTGAAAGCGATTGGATGAAGAAAGCGACAAATATAAGTTGTTTAAAAATAACGGCGTAGTTATTACAGATTAATCTTTGTTAAAATACTCGGTGGTTAAAACAAAACACGATGCTTTGCGGTATTGCACCAATTATTGATTCTTACGTAAGAAGGCACTACTCAATAATGGTTACTGAGAATTCTCATTCGTTATTTTATTTTATTGATTTAATAATTCTTTGCGTTGATATTTTATATTATTGTTGTTTGATAATAATCATTACACGGTATTTTCATTATCGAGAAGATAATAATTCATATTATCTGAATAATATTATTAGATAACATTATTGGTAATGTCTAGAAAGTTCATCTAAGGAAAGGTTTGATCACCTAATTCAAGCGCCCAAAGTAAGGAGAAATTCTTATTGAAAAGCCCCCTCTTTCCAAGAGGCGCTGCGGTCATTCGATATTGTGATTACGTAATATTATTTATGAATAATTAATTATTGATTCATATGATGAAGAAAATATTGATTTTATGTGGATATAGATGGAGAAAATTTTAATGTGACAATTGTTGAAAATTGAAATTTTATCTTTTACGATAAAATAATTATTTAAATATATTATTATATTTTAATAATATAATAATGGTGATATTTTTACAACGAATGTGGGATATATGAGTATATGAGGAGGAAGAGTATTTTTGTTGCAATAAATATTTAAAACTTGTTAAACATAAATTGGACCCCATTTCTTGATCGAAATTTGATTATACTTTGTAAAATTGCCGTTTGTGGATTTGGTCAATTTCTATTTGGAATTTGGGAAAACTTTCTTCCGCAAAGTTGTAGAGAATTGAATTTCCTATAAAAGGCGCGAGATTTGAATTTTTCGATAAAAGGGCTATTTATTATGAATTATTGAAGTTCAAGCTCAAAATAATTGATTTTGGAAGTTTTAATTATTTATTTTATGAAAAACGTTTTTTCTTACTTTTCTAGAAGGTGGCATGTGGGAAATGCTAGTTTGAATTCTAAAGTGGGCGTATGAATTTGATATATATATATATATATTAATTTATTAAATTTTCCGCTTTGGTGTTCTAATCATTTTCCTATAAATAGGGTGCTTAGGTTAGAATTGAAAATCACACCTTTAACTCGAAGTTTTCTCTCTATATTATCGGCGTATTTCTTCAATATCATTATCTTTGAAATATTGATCTGAAGTTTTATCAAAAATTAGAGTTCTTATTCACGATCTGACTATTATTCACGTATACGACCTTATTCTGAATACTAAGACTATTCATCGAAAAATGAAAATTTTCCTTTTCGTCCAAAATATCTATTACACCTTTGATTGTATCCATGTTTTGATCATTCTTGAATTTTTGGACATGGATAAAACAAAGTGTGACACCCCAAAATTAGGTATATGTCACCCATCTTGGGTCGCCACTTACATGGTACATAAATTCAAATACAACTTACTAATATAAGCGTGTGTATGTACAATACGACATAAAGCGTGAGTTTGAATACAAATATTGTCTACTAGATATTATACAAACTCAAAAGGAGTCCTCATTACAACTATTATCACACTATTTCACGAGAATAGTGAGGACTACTAATGCTATCCTACGGACCATTACTCGTTCCCAGGCTTCGTCCCGGCTATGTTCTCATTTCACGAAGAAAACGGTGAAAAAAAAGGGTGAGCTCAACTAGCCCGATGAAATATTATGACTAAGATAATGCGAGAATAAATTATCAATAGTCTTCAACAATGTTAAGCGATAAAATACAATAAAGACAACCGGTTTAAGCTGCGGAACGGAATATTGATCCATTAAAAGAGTCGAGTAGAAAATAAAATCTACTATCTTTTAGGTTTTAAAAGGTTTTCATAAATTTTTATCACTAAGACTCGGTTTAATGAATAAACCACAATATCTAATCATCCACATGTACCACGGTCAAGGATTTTCATCAAATTATCAATGGTCATGACTATCTTAAGAATCACCCACTGGTCATAATCATACAAAAACTATCCATCACTTGCATTCTGAGTAGCTTTGAGGACTTTTATCACATCATTTATAACAAGCCGTGATTATCTTAGAATGATCCTGGTCATAATCATACTAAGTTCATCTATCTTGCGTAAAGCGAAGATAACATAATATATCATGAGGATGATGACAATGACATAATAATTCAATAAAACAAGTTCAAGAATTATTTTATCCGAGGAATTAATAACGTCAAATTGTCAACAAGAATCTTGTTTTGTAGAGTAAAATTCAAGAATGATCGGAAGAATATTTTCATGAAAAGATCTTTGGATGAAGCGCAAATATCGAGGATATTCTACTAATTTCATGGAGTATAGAAGTCAAAGTTTTAACCATTTGGGTATAATAAAGAATGGAATAACAAAAGAAATCACCGTGCATGCGGTACTTGGCGTAGGCGAGGTTATTCAACGAGAATAATAATAACGGAACCGGTCGGTGAAATTCTGCAAGCGGGATGATCCAACAGAATAATAAATCTTTGAATAATAAACAATGGAACCCGGTCAGGTGTAAAAACACTGAGCGAGGATATTCCAGCGAGAATAATAAATGCGGAATAATAAGCAATGGAACCGGTGGGTGTATAAAACCTGACGAGACGAGGATATTCCAGCGAATAATAAAGAATGGAATAAATGAAGAAGATCACCAAGTATAGGGGATTAAGCGTATCTGAGTTATTCAGCCAGAATAAATAAGAATGGAATAATATAAAGATTTCACCAAGTATAGGGTTGTCTGCATATACGAGGTTATGTATAGGGTATACCACTTTTACGAGTTATTCAACGAGAATAATAATGAATGGAATAACGAGAAGTTCTCTTCATGAATAAGAAAGAATAACACCACTTACGGGTACAACAAATAATATTCCCTACTTAGTAAAAAGACCTTTGGATATCAAAGTAGTGAAGTGCGAATACTCTTCTTCTTTCTCTCTATAGATTTTCTCTCTATAGCTTCTCTATAATTTCTCTCTACAGAGTTTAAATTGAATTCGTAAGAAAATAATGAAGGAATGAGCTTTATTTATAGGAAAATAGAATGCATAGTAATTAATCCATGAGCGGTCCAGATTGATTTACTTTAATCGGCGGTCCATATTTAAAAGCAAAATCTTTTAAATAAAATATAATATATTCTATTTATATAAAACATTTTCTTATGCAAATATTTATGCAATACTATGCAAAAACTATATGCAAAAACACTATGCAACACTTATATGCATAATAAAATATAATATATTCTATTTATAGAATAACTTTAATAAAGTAATACATTTTATATAAAAAGATGTTTACATTTTATTACGTTAATAATCTGAATAAAACAAAAGCGTCATTATCATTATAATAATTCATATTATTAATAAATGATAATGGAATCAAAGTGGTGACTTCTCACATAAGCATCGATAATCAATACTGGTGTCTTCTTATGCAACCACACCACATTATTCTTGTACTTTTACTACTGAAAGTAGTTCAATAGTATCAGCGGTAAAACTTCCGTCGTTATTTGATAAAAAATATTTTTGTCGTTTTCTCGATTAAAACAATAATTACATTGTGGGGTCCACCTGATGATTGGTAGTTATACGAATATTCCTGCTAAGCAAGAATATTCCCAGGCCAATCGAATATAATATAACCACTTGCATACTTTGCAAAATTTATAAATACTACCCACAACTATAATATTATCTCAAATTCACACCATAATATTAAAAATTATTTCGACAAAATTTAAATCTTTATTGATAAAATTTGGGGTCTCTGATCTCCCCTCCTTATGGAATTTAAGCCCTCGAAATTAGAAGTGCGTACACTGGTATGATAAAGAGGCGAGGATACCTTGAATACCTTTATCGTTGAAAACATTAAATTCATCTTTGCAATCCGCGAAGATATTCATTAACAATTCATCTTTTGCTCTGGGCTAAAGATATACAAATTTGTAAAACCAATAATCTTTGAGGCAGCGACTTAATAGTATCACGACCACGAATTATCCATACCTTTCTTGGCGAGGATATTCGTGTTTTCAATCTGATCGTGATTATACCCGAATAATCCGTGGTCGTAATCATACCAAGTCTATCAATGCACTACTGACCAAAGATGACTTTTACCACATCCATGAATTAATATTTCATTCTTTGAGACTCAACTCGATAATTAATCCATATCATCGAATCATCCCACACTTTTTCGACGGGCGAGGATATTCATTAGTATCACGACGACCACGAATTATCCATGCACTACGACCAAAGATAATCGTGTATTCATTAGTATCACGACCAAAAATTATCCATACACTACGACCAAAGATAATCGTGTATTCATTAGTATTACGACCACAAATTATCCATGCACTACTGACTAAAGATAATCGTGTATTCATTAGTATCACGACCACAAATTATCCATGCACTACGACCAAAGATAATCGTGTATTCATTAGTATCACGACCACAAATTATCTATGCACTACGACCGAAGATAATTGTGTATTCATTAGTATCACGACCACAAATTATCCATGCACTACGAAGAAAGATAATCGTGTATTCATTAGTATCACGACCACAAATTATCCATGCACTACGGCCAAAGATAATCGTGTATTCATTAGTATCACGACCACAAATTATCCATACACTACTGACCGAAAGATAATCGTGTATTCATTAGTATCACGACCACAAATTATCCATGCACTACTACCGAAGATAATCGTGTATTCATTAGTATCACGACCACAAATTATCCATGCACTACTACCGAAGATAATCGTGTATTCATTAGTATCACGACCACAAATTATCCATGCACTACTACCAAAGATAATCGTGTATTCATTAGTATCACGACCACAAATTATCTATGCACTTTCGACCAAAGATAATTGTGTATTCATTAGTATCACGACCACAAATTATCCATGCACTACTACCAAAGATAATCGTGTATTCATTAGTATATCACGACCACAAATTATCCATGCACTACTACGGCTAAAGATAATCGTGTATTCATTAGTATCACGATCACAAATTATCCAAATACTACTACCGAAGATAATCGTGTATTCATTAGTATCACGACCACAAATTATCCATGCACTACTACCAAAGATAATCGTGTACTCATTAGTATCACGACCACAAATTATCCATGCACTACGACCAAAGATAATCGTGTTTTCAATTACGGTTATGATTATCTTAGAAACAATCCACAGTCATAATCATACCAAGTCCATCTATGCACTTCTGAGCCACGAGATGACTTTCAACATAATATAAGCGTGAGGATAATGATATAAAGAATCAATCAAATGAGATAAAGGATAAATATTAAACATTTATAATATAATTTATCCGAGATTCAAGAATATCCCCATGTTATCAATCACTTAATAATCTCATAATCTAATATCATTAATATTATAACAATATTTTAATCACTTCTTAAATTTATAAACAATTTATCTCAATTATTTACGCTTTACCATATAATGCATTTAATCATTCAAAATGCCATACTCATAAAATATCATCACCAATTATCAAATCCTCATAAAAAAAAAATATGCATATACTACATATAGGATTCTACAGCCATAAAATCCTATTTTCAACTTTGTTACTTCACATAACATATTTAACTCATATGTTAAGTAACTAAACTATTTTCATAAAAATACCAAATCAGTCCCAAAAATATTTCTTTTCTGGGATTTAGCATAATATAGTCCCATAATGAAAATATATTTTTCTCGAAATTTTTAAAATTCATTTACTATTTTTCAAAAATCAATTTCTAATTAATTCCTTAAGAAATTTGCTACCTCAATTTTAACTCCAAAAATTTCCAAATCTTGGCAGGACCTTAAACATGTTAATGTGAGCCTCAGTTTAAATTTCATGGTCATCGGAGTTATAGAACTCGGTTATAGCGTTTTTTAAATCGGAAAAACTTAAATATTGAAATAGTCATAACTTGCTCATTTTAAGTCAGAATGAGCTCATTTTTGGACAGGAGGTACTTTATACCATATACCTTCATGTCCCAAAAGGCCAAAAATTTTCTCATAATTTAAGTGGCCAAAACAGCCCTCTAAAATCATGGCAGTGACTTTTTTTCGGTTTTTGCAGCTTTGCACTCCTTTGCTAAAATCAGTCCACACAAAAATCTACAACACCTTTTCTAGTAATTCCACTTGGATTAGTTAGGTAACTCATAGATCTAACTCTAAGACTTGACCATACTCAAAAATTCAAAATATAATAGGAGATATGGTCAATTGAATTTCATGTTACGTTTTCACCAAAATCGATTTTCAACTCTTTGTGATTTCTAAGAAACTTTCATGTTTTCACATACTAACCAACATAACTCATCATAAAACTTACTAATACTTCATATACCCATGATTTTCATCAGTTCTATACTTTTATTATGACTTTCATCATAATCCACGTAAACAGATCCTTTTAGTTGAAGAAATATTTGAGGGTTTAAGAAATGGGTTTTATCTTTGGGGGTCGATACAAAATTCGATTTCACGCTCTAAGTAGGCTAAGAAGTCTTCAAGAATCGCCAGAAATTTATTAATAATAGAAATATCATTCAAAAGCATTACTCTCGTCCAAGACTTGGATAATACGTCACATTAATACCAATTGTGACTTACATCCCTTAACTTTGATAGCACCTCACAATGATACCTATCAACTTCCCATCTTGATCACGGCGTCGCGCCTACTGAAAGTCCGGCGGTGCATTCCACACAAGGAAGTCAACAACGAAAGGATCGGGGCTCTTTACTTATAAGCGATATAACGTTGATTAACTTTAGGGTTTGGTTACTTTGAATTCAGTATAACGGGTTGGTTAGGAATATGAAAGCTAACAACCTTACAAAAAGAATAATGAGTAGTTAATCAATCGTTTTCAAAAATTACCTCAAAGGCAAGTATTTTCAAAGAGATAAGATCGTGAAAGTGTTTATTTGAAACAACAAGATTAATAAGCGATTGGAGGTAATGAAGGTTTCTCCAACGAAGTTTCAATAGATAAATTAAAGTCTAATTTTTTAGAGTCAAATTTAAACATTGAACACAACTAGGTAGAATAAAAGTGGGTAGAAAGGCGGTATCTAACACGGTATAGACTTCGCATGAGCTTATGATTAACTTTACCGTGATAATTTTATTCGGGTTCCTCGTCACGAGAAAAAAAACGCTCTCTCTTAAACTACTGGCTTTGGTTTGTGCAGGATGACCTTTGGTGCCTCCATCCTAGTTGAATTTGTCTTGATGAAAGCGACAAAATCGAGCTAAGTGACCTTCTCTTCCACAATTATAACATGCTTTGGAAGGCATGGTAGCGATTCGGATGATGTGTCCCTCTCCTCGCATTTGAAGCATATGATAGGTGGTCTTTCTCCTTCCTTAACAACGGGTCTTTGGTCTTGACGTCTTTCCATCATCGTTGAATCTCCTTTTCTTGAAATGTCCATTCTTATTGTTTTGTACGATTACCACCAAGTGGTTACCATATCTCGGCTTTGTTGATTCCCTCCACGCTTGTTGTCATGCAGCCCGATGACTACTACTCATTTGGTATTATAATTTTCTTACCGCTCTCTTTTAGTTTGCGTTGACTCGTTATCGCGCTCCACTAATCGAGCCCTATTTACAACATCGAATAAAAAACACGGTTAATGAGAAATAAGATGTTGGCGTATCTCTCGCTTCAAACCTCTTAAAAACATTTGCGTCATTCTCTCTTCATTATCCACCAAGTGGGGCCTTGAATCGTGATAACTCGCAAATTTTGCCTCGTATTGTGACACGGTCATATTATTTTGTTCCAACTTGATAAACTCCACCTCCTTCATGTATAGCAAATACTTTCGGGAAAGTATTTGTCGTTGAAACGACTCTGGAACTTCTCCCAAGATATCTTGATCTGACGAGGTTGAGTACGTTTCTACCGATTCCCACCGATGTCCGGCCTCTTCGCAACATAAAGGCATCAAAGGAACCTTTTGCTCCTCGAGCATCCCAAGACATCAAATATCTTGGTGTCTGCTTTATCCATGCTTCCGCCTTGAAGTGGTTTTGGCTCTCCCTTAAACTCCAGTGGTATCGCTCCTTGAATTGTTTAGCGGTGACCACTGAGAGAGTTTTCCGTGTTTCCACCTACGTTTTGTCTGAAGTCACTTTCGCTTTGATGTTGCATGAATTCTAAAAACCTCTTAAACGATATCGTCGTTAAATCGATTGATCGGTGTTGTTGTTTACAAGAGGATTATCGCCATCCTGTTGCACATTGTCACGATTATTGATCTGTGGAGAATCAACAGTCTCTCTGTGCTCCATTGCTATTCTCAACATTCTCGGATGCCATTTTGCTGCTTTGCCACAAAATAAGGGTTAATTGACATGCAACATATTATCACTATACTCTCATGACCAATCAAATACTAAATAAACTTAGGTAGGTCATCTAGCGAAGGAATTCCCGTCTCTCCCTCTAGTTCTTATCTCGCATCTTAGCGGGGATCATATCCCTAAGCTACGATACTGTTGTGACGCCCCCAAAATTAGGTATCGTCACCCATCTTGGGTCGCCACTTACATGGTACATAAATTCAAATACAACTTACTAATATAAGCATGTGGTGTACAATACGACATAAAGCGTGAGTTTAAATACAAATATTGTCTACTAGATATTATACAAACTCAAAAGGAGTCCTCATTACAACTATTATCACACTATTTCACAGAATAGTAAGGACTAATAATGCTATCCTACGGACCATTACTCCGTTCCAGGCTCTGCGTCGGCTATGTTCTCATTTCACGAAGAGAACAAATGAAAGAAAAGGGTGAGCTCAACTAGCCCAGTAAGAAATATTATGACTAAGATAATGCAGAATAAATTATCAATTGTAAGACCCCGAATTTTATGAAATAAAAGTATTCAATTTTCCTATTTAGTAAATGGTTAAATTGATAAAAGGTTAAAGTTAAGGGTGATATATGATTTTTTTTCAAAATACGCAAGTGGTTATAAAATATTCATTATTGTTGGAGAATATTCGTTTGGTCGTGGAATATTCTTTTCGTGGGGAATATTTATGCGACAGCACGACCATTTGTGGGCCCCATAATGTAATAAGCTGTAGGATGAAGAAAGCGACAAAATTAAGTTTTTATAAATAACGGCGTAATCGTACTCAATTAACATTGTTGGAATACCCGGTTGGTAAAGTAAAAATGTCTGGCGTTGTTATAAAGAAATAGCACGGTATCAGATTAAGATGGTATTTTTTCAATTATTGATTCTTACGTGAGAAGGCACTACTCAATAATTATTACAGATAATTCTTGTTCAATATTTTATTTTATTGATTCAATAATTGCTGTGTTGATATTTTATATTATTGTTGTTCAATAATTATCACTGCACAGTATTTCCCATTATCAGATCAATAATTCATATTATTTGAATAATATTATTAGATAGCATTATTGGCAATGTCTAGAAAGTTCTGTCAAGGAGAGGTTTGGTCACCTAATTGCGGCACCAAAGATGAGAGAAATTCTTATTGGAAAGCCCCCTCTTTCCTGGGAACTGCCTGGTTGTCATTATTGTGATTCTGTAATATTATTTGTGAATAATTAGTTATTGATTTATATGATAAGAAAATATTTATTTGATGTGGATATAAATGATGGATTTATTTATGTATTTATAAGTGAAGGAATTAATGATGAGGTGTTTTATCAGTATTTGTCGAAATGGAGAACAAAATATGGGATTTTCAGAAAAATTAGTTTATTACTTGATTTTGTAAAATCCATAACTCTTTGTGTATAATGAGTTAAGAGATGAGCCATATATCAAAAGAAAGCCCTAGAAGTAAGCTAACTGTAGAAATTTGAATCACCCAAAAATTCTTTGTAGATATTTCGTGGTGAAATTTTGAATGAAACTGGTCCGAAGGACTAATAGTCCGAAAAATCAGTGTTCTTCAGCTATATTGCGTGAGTTATAAATTTTGATCCGACCGTTGGATCGTTGTAATTTTTGGATATGTTATACATATATAAGTTGAGTATATGTCCACAAATTTTGAACCGTTAAAAATGAACGTATGATTTGTTATGAATTTTAAGAGGTAAATCGATTCTTAAATTAGGTTTTGGTGGAAAATTCTAGAATTGAGTGGGCCCCACTTGGTTGGTTGTTAGGGAAGATGGCTGATTTTTGGTGGGTGGAATAGTAGCAGAAGAAGCCATCGTGTAGCAACAAATTATCGTTAGTGTCAAGTCTTCTTGCACTACAGGTGCTAAAGATATTCAATAATATAATCTGCATGGATACAAAGCTCGATGAAACATTTTCTCTCTATAACTTGAGATCAACATTTCAAAGATAATGATAGAGGGTATCTAAATACTAAAATCGCTCAATAATAGAGAGAAAGAAGAAAACTTTGTTTGTTCAAAATTTGTGGTTGAATGAAACCCACGATTTAATTTTTAATACCTTGGTGAGTTGATGAAAATCACAAAATTTTCCTTATGAAAACATATTAGCCTTTCTACGTAAGGATCAATAATTCAACAATATCATGTAATACCGTGGTAATAACTCTTGTGCAACCACGCGATATTATATTTTTAACCACGGGTATTCCAACAGTCTTAATTAACAACTACGCCTGTTATTTTTTTAACCAATTTATATTTGTCGTTTTCTTTAAAGGAATTCCTTTTTATTTAAAAAAATTTGGGGTCTAACGTGGTTCGGGTCTTTCACATATTTGAAATATAGATATATGAAACACATTATAATTTCACGAGACATACTCTGGAGAAACGCTTAGTCTATAGGCTACATTTCCCTACTTTGGTCAAGAATTTTAAATGGACCAATAAATCGTGGATTGAGCTTTCCTCTCTTCCCCAAATCTTGTAACTCCTTCCATGGAAGCACTCGGCAACAATACATGATCCCTACATTAAATTTCACGATCCTTTCGATGAAGATCCGCATAACTCTTTGTCGATCTTGCAGCCGTTTGTATCGTTCGTCGAATTATTTGGATCTTTTCAGTGAAATACAATTTAACTCGGTCCCAACAATGTCAAGCCACCCACCTCATCCCAACATATTGGAGAACGACATTTTCGTCCATATAATGCTTGAATGGAGCCACTTTATACTTATGATAAGCTCGATTGTTGTAGGAGAATTCACCAATGGTAAATACTTATCCCGGCGCCTTAGAAGTCTCAGGACGTAGTCTTAATAAATCTTCAAGAGAGTTTGAATAGTCCTCTCTCGATTGTCCGTCTGATTTGGGGATGGTATCTCAACTAAATCGCAATCCGTGCCCGCTAGCTTTTTTTCTTTCTCTCTAGATTATCGAGTGTAATTTGTGAGTATTTAGATATTTGGTGAAGTTGATATTCATCGTTCTGCAATTTTCTCTTGAATACTCAAAAGTAAGTTCATCATAGATATCAATATATCCGATATCCTCGTGAAGGTTTTCTTTTGAGGTATCGAATCATGATAAGAATTCAACTTCACGGATCAGGTGAGGATTATAAGGGATAGTAAGGGATATTATTTTTTTTGTAATGATATTATTTCTTTTAATCTTTAAAGAGATAAGATAGGATTTACCGCAATGTGCATGAGAAAGTTTCTAATTCGAGTCATAACAATATAGGTTTCTTTCAATATTTGATCAATGAAGTTTTATCAAATTTGGAACTTTTTCCTTCGATATGGAGTTCTTATTCATGAGTTACTATTCACAACCTTACGATTCTTACTATTCGAGCTTCTGCGTTTTGCGACATCTCTTTGAGTTTCTTATTCACGAAGTCTTACTATTAAATGAAGCGTGAAGATATTTTCTCCTTCGAGCGAACTCATTTCTTCAATTTAAACATATAGTTGGTTTTTCAGGGCGCTTTTGAGTACGGAGCGAATACGGTGCTCATGATCTTCACGACTTTTTTGTCTTGAATACTCGGAATTTCTATCTTTTGGTGTGAGTTTATTCACGTATTATATCTGATAATCGAATAATTTTTATGATTAGAATGATAGTGATTGATTTAATGGTTTAGTTCTTGAATTAAATACAATGGGTTGGAATAGAATATGAAAACACACCATACGAAAACAATCAATTATTCACGATCTTGAACTAGGTTTTTATTCACTTTTTTCTTCTAACTCATGAATACGATTTAATTCTATATTTCGATCATAAAATACCTCTAATAAACATCTGTGGTACCTCTTCTTCCTCTTCTTCCTCACTTCCTCACCAAGCCTCTGCGATTATCTACGGGTGCTGTTATCGATTCTTCACTCACCATGGATATCCTCTAATTCCTTCTTCACTTTGACATCACATTATCACGGGTTTGGCGATAGAGGTGTCTCCACGATCTCATTCACTCCTTTGTTAATATTCTCGTGAACATTCTAATCTTCACCAGCCATAAAACAAGGGTTAATTAAAGAAATCAATATATCGACACCATCATCACATATCTTGACCCGACTTCTATGAAATAAGCTTAGGTAAATACCTAGTGAAAGGATTTCGTCTCTCTCCCTTCCTAATTTCTATTCCCGATCTCATGAGAATCATATATATAAGCTACACGATACCATTACTGGCGCCCCAAATAGGTATACATCACCCATTCTGAGTTGTCGATACGTGGTGCGCAAACAACTACAACTTTATTATAACAAGAAAAGCTGATGAGTTTAAATAAATACAAATACATCTGCAAACAATTTATAATATCATAAATCCTCATCACATTTATTGATACATTATTTTACAAAAATGGTGAGACACTAAACAATCCTTTCTAAAACCTTCATTCCATTTACCCAGGCACAAATGCTTCATTATATTCTCGCCTCTACGAGAAGAATGGAACAAAAAGGAAAGGGTGAGCTCAGTATTTCGTCAAAAGAATATTATGACTAAGATAATATCGACAAATTATACGTTAGTCTTACGAGGGAAAACGATAGAATGATAATGACTGATTTGAGGATCAATATTCGCAAATAAAATAATAATTCATAGATCGGTTACGTAGAGAATGAAATCTCTTAATCACATGAATTTAACGGTCCATCATCAAAATTTTATCTGTACCCAACATCAATCAATATTCATCTCAAATCAAACATTCATCTTTGCATCTCTAGACCCGAAGATATTCATCGATCGCGTCATGTTCATCTCAACACGTTCATCTTTACTACTGAATACGAAAGATATTCATCGATTGTTAAGTATTCATTTAAACACATTTCATCTTTACTACGGGCCAAAGATATTCTTGAGAAATTCATCATTCTTCTTTACTACAGGCCGAAGATATTCAATAATATCATCATTTAAGGCGAGGATGATGAAAAATATTTTAAAGAAGCGAATCCTGAAGTGAAAGCAAAATGACGAGGATTAAGTTTAAGGATTCGTACTTTGTTTTATCCATGTCAATGACTTGAAAATAATCATAGTGGTGTGTTAAATTCAAGAATGATCAAAAGCATGGATCTGATCAAAGCTAGTATCGAATAGATATTTTTAGACCCGAAAGAAGAAATTTTATTTTTCGATGAATAGTCTTGATATCATTGAATAGTGAAGTATGTATTGAATAGTAACTCAGACACCAAAAGATAGAAATTCCAAAAACATTTCACTTCATGAATAGTACTTTCGTGAATAGTAACTCGTGAATAGTAACTCGTAAATAGTAACGTGAATAGCTTCATGAATATATTGTAATATTAATGGCGAGAAAAGTTCGCAAATTGATAAAAACCGGATCGACATTTCGTAATGATATTGAAGAAATAATATCATTCTGAAAAAAATATATCCACACTCGAAAGAATCGAGATCTTGCCGGAAGGAAGATTAGGAAGTGATCTTTGAATGAAACTTGTATCTTGACAAACAACTCTCAAAAGTATCTAAATACTACTCACAAAAACGCTCAATAATATAGAGAGAAAGAGAGAAAACTTTGTTTACGTTGTGATTTTCAATTCTAACCAGCCCTCACATTTATAGGAAAATGTTAGCCAGTTTGCGATGGCTTTACTATACTATTGCCACCACCACATTTGAAATAAAATTGTTAGCATTTCTTCACCAACCCTGATGGGGCCTCCTTTCAATTCTAGAATTTTCCACCAAAATCAATTATAACCCTAATTTCAGAATCGGACACCTCTTAAAATTCTTAACAAATCATTCGATGCATTTTAACGGTTCCAAAATTTGTGGACATATACTGTTTTATGTATGTATAACATACCCAAAATTACCACAATCCGGCAGTCGGATTAAAATTATAATCCACATAATATATCTGAAAACCCACGATTTAATTTTTAATACCTCAATACTGGTAAAATCTTTTGATAAAACACCACCAGCTTAATAATTTCTTCATTTATAACCACATAAATAAATCCATCATTTATATCCACATAAAATAAATATTTCTTTATCATATGAATCAATAATTAATTATTCACAAATAATATTACGAGAATCACAATTATTATCCGAGGAAAGAGGGGCTTTTCAGATGAACCTCTCCTTGTGAGAACTTTTAGACATTTGTAATAATGTCTAATAATATTATTTAAATAATATGAATTATGATACGATAATGGAAGCGTGAAGATGTTTTTGTGGAATTTCTATCTTTGGTGTACACATGGTCCTTGTTGGTCGTGCGATATATTCATTTTGAAATATTTTGTATTTAACATAACTATCCACATTAATACTACTATTTCAAAATAATAAATAAAGGAAATTCCTTTTTTATTTAAAAAAATTCGAGGTCTTAGACTTGTTATTCACGACTATTACTAAAAGCGTGAAGATGTTTTGTGGAATTTTCATCTATTCACGTGATCTGGCCTTTATTCTGACCTTTATTCATGAAAAATAAATTTCTTCTTTTCGTCAAAATATCTATCTCGGATACTAGCTTTGATTGTATCCATGTTTTGATCATTCTTGAATTTTACACCACTATGATTATTTTGAGGTATTTTTGGATGTATAGATTAGAAGTTATGGATTTTATGAGAAAAGACTATTTTAAAAGTAACTATTTATAACTCCTTGCGGTTAACTCCAAAATTGATAAAATTTTTATTGAGAGTACATCTATATAATATCAATTGTACTCTGTGAATTTGAAATTTTTGGATAAAAGTACAATTTATGATAAATGTTTAAATATTCTATTGGTTTTGGCCATATGAAAAATAGTAAATGAATTTTTAAAATTTTGAGAAAAAATATATGTTCAATATGGGACTATTTTATGCTAAATCCCGAAAAAGAAATATTTTTAGAAGCGATTTGGTATTTTTCATGAAAATGTTCTAGTTATGAGTAAATGAATTAAATATGTTATGTGAAGTAAGAAAATTGGAAAATATGATTTATTGGCTTGAGAATCATATATGAGATATATGCTGATTTTTATGAGGGTTTTGGTTAATGATGATGAAATCTTATGAGTTTGGCATTTTAGATGATTAAATGCATTAATTATTAAAGTGTAAATAATTGGATTAAATTATTTATAAGTTTGAGAAATGATTAAAATATTATTATAATATTAATAATATTAGATTATGAGATTTCTAAGTGATTTATAACATTTGGATTAAGGTGTTATAAATATGGATATGAATTTTATTATGAAACTTTATCTTTTCATGTCGAGTTCTTATGCGCATTATCACGGGACTATGTACGAATCACGAAGTCTTATTCACAACAAATTGGTTTCTTCTTCCGACCAAATTATCGTTGATTTATGAATCTTACTCTTGAAATTAAAACCATGTTTTGATTATATTATTTTTATATAACATTTTTATAACCTTAATGATGATATTTCTCTTTGACTTGAGTGTAAAGATGGGTAGATTATTGGTACGATCGTGACTATAGGTTCTCTTTGGCCGATGAGTGCAAAAGTTGAATTGTTGGACCGGTATGATCATGACCATTGAATTTACAATTGAATATTTTTAACTTAAGTGCAAAGGTGAATTGATCAACATGGTTATAATTATTGTTATATAACTTCGAAATGATTATGTATTTCGTTGATATATGAATATCTTTGGCTCGTTGTGCAAAAAGATGACCTGTTGTTGAATATTTTTGCTTTGTAGTGCAAAGATGAATTATTGATGAATATCTTTGGCTCGTAATGCAAAGATGACTGTTGTTGAATATCTTTGCTTTGTAGTCAAAAGATGAATTATTGATGAATATCTTTGGCTCAGAATGCAAAGATGACCTATTGTTGAATATCTTTTGCTTTGTAGTGAAAAAGATGAATTATTGATGAATATCTTTGGCTCGTAATGCAAAGATGACTTGTTGTTGAATATCTTTGCTTTGTGTAGTGCAAAGATGAATTATTGATGAATATCTTTGGCTCAGAATGCAAAGATGACTATTGTTGAATATCTTTGCTTTGTAGTGCAAAGATGAATTATTGATGAATATCTTTGGCTCGTAATGCAAAGATGACTGTTGTTGAATATCTTTGCTTTGTAGTGTAAAAGATGAAGCTGTTGATGAATATCTTTGGCCGTGGTGCAAAGATGAATTTATTAGTATGATTATGAGCAGGAATTGTGATTTGGTATAACCATGATATTTGATGTTTGAGTGTAAAGACGGTGATGAAAATTATCTTCATTCCGGATGAGAAGAGGAATTTAGAATCACAATTATGATTATGAGTTATTCATATGATTGTGGAAAGGAGGCTGTTGATTGATGTTACGAGGATAAAATTTTGTTGGTGGACTTTTAACGTGGAGAAGACAATAGACTTTATAGTCTATTTGACTCTTTTAATGGATTGTTAGATTCACTGCAACTATGGTTGAAAAGTTTTATCATCTACTATATGTTCTAAATCTCTCGATTCATTCTTGATGAAGACTATTGATAATTTATTTATCTTTAGTCATAATATTCTTTCTTGAGCTAGTTGTCTTTTACCCTTTTGTTTCACAATTCCTTTCGAGGGTAATAAAAGTGTGTATTTGGGTTGAATGGGGATAACAAGGGAATAGAATCGGTGGTCTATAGTTGTTGAGGTTCTCCTAAAGAGTATGAAAATAATTTTATTGAGGGCTTTAGTGTGTTGTATTTTATACATCATTTAATAGTTATTTTGGTGAATTAAATAGGGTGAAAGCGAACCCAACTTTGGAAGGGTGTTTTGTCACTATCATACAAGATGTCTAATGACATACAAACTCGTGTTATCATAAGACATGGTTGTGCTCATCCACTTGCTTGAGTATATTTACAAGCACTACCTATATAATCTTGGTGTTTGTTTGGAGTATAATACCAAATTAGAGAGACAGTGGAGATAATGATATGTCAAGAGAAGACTCGCCATTGGGAAGAATATGATAGTAATCTTCGCTTTTTCTTTGGGGTCTATTGGTCAACCAAGGATAATTTTGTGGCCATATGATATCTACCATAACCTAAAAGCATGGCCTCCCATGTACGAAGGTTTCTTGAGCACTTCCCAAAGATTCTAATTTCTAAAAGATTTTTTTGTTGTACCTTTATGTAAGGTGTCATGGTGGCGTGTTATCCAAGTTGGTGTCAGAGTTACATTTGGTATATATTGGTATCCAAACTCACAAAGATATGTGTTGTTGTATTTTGCACGACAATTGTTGTAATAAAGTTGTAGTTGTTTTTCGTACCATATATTTGGCGACTCGAGAATGGGTTGGATGGAATGGACCTATTTTGGGGTCGTTACATCAATAGTCTTCAACAATGTTAAACTGATAAAATAAAATAGACAAACCGGTTTAATAGACGAAATATTCAATCCATTAAAAGAGTCAAGTAGAAAATAAAGTCTACTATCTTTTAGGTTTTAAAAAGGTTTTCATAATTTTTTATCACTAAGACTCAGTTTAATGAATAAACCACAATATCTAATCATCCCCTGTACTACAGTGGCCAAGGATTTTCATCAAATTATCAATGGTCATGACTATACAAAGAATCACCCCGGTCATAATCATACAAAAACTATCCATCAACGCATTCACAGCCACCGAGGACTTTTATCACATCATTTATAACAAGCCATGATTATACCGAATGATCCTCGGTCATAATCATACTAAGTTCATCTATGCACGTAAACCAAAGATAACATAATATATCATGAGGATGATGACAATGACATAATAATTCAATAAAACAAGTTCAAGAATTATTTTATCCGGAATTAAGTAACGTCCAAATTGTCAACAAGATCTTTGTTTTGTAGAGTAGTAAAATTCAAGAATGATCGAGAAGAATATTTTCATGAAAGATCTTTGGATGAAACGCAAATATCAAGGATATTCTACTAATTTCATGGAGTATAGAAGTCAAAGTTTTAACCATTTGGGTATAATAAAGAATGGAATAACAAAAGAAATCACCGTGCATGCGGTATTGCCGCATACAAAGTTATTCCAATGTAGAATAATAATAACGGAACCGAGTCGTGAAATTCACACCAAACGAGGATGATCCAAATGAATAATAAATTTGAATAATAAACAATGGAACCGGAATTAAAGGTAAAACACACGCATGTGATATTCCAATGAATAATAAAGAATGGAATAATGGAAGAAGATCACCAAGTATAGGGATTAAGCAGTACAAAAGTTATTCCAACAGAATAAATAAGAATGGAATAATATAAGGATTTCACCAAGTATAGGGTATCACAGCGTATCTGAGGTTATGTATAGGGTATGCCACTTTTACAAAGTTATTCCAACGTAATAATAATGAATGGAATAATGTAAGTTCTCTTCATGAATAAGAAAGAATAACACCTTTACGGTACAACAAATAATATTCCCTACCGTAAAAGACACTAGATATCAAAGTAGTGAAGTACCGAATACTCTTCTTCTTTCTCTCTATAGATTTTCTCTCATAAGCTTCTCTCTATAATTTCTCTCAGAGTTTCAAGGTGAATTCGTAAAGAAAATAATGAAGGAATGAGCTTCATTTATAGGAAAATAGAATGCATAGTAATTAATCCATGAGCGGTCCAGATTGATTTACTTTAATCGACGGTCCATATTTAAAGCAAAATCTTTTAAATAAAATATAATATATTCTATTTATATAAAAACATTTTACTATGCAAACATTATGCAATACTATGCAAAAACACTATGCAACACTATGCATAATAAAATATAATATTTTCTATTTATAGAATAACTTTAATAAAGTGATACATTTTATATAAAAAGATGTTTACATTTTATTACGTTAATAATACTGAATAAAACAAAAGCGTCATTATCATTATAATAATTCATATTATTAATCGACAATAATGGAATCAAAGCGAGTGACTTCTCACATAAGCATCGATAATCAATACCAGGTAATGCTACTACGCAACCACACGACATCGTATTCTTTACTACCTAGAGTAGTTCAATAGTATCAACGGTAAAACTTCCGTAGTTATTTCAATAAAATATTTTTGTCGTTTTCTCGATTCGACAATAATTACATTATGGGGTCCACCAATGATTGAGTAGTTATTCACGAATATTCCCTACTAAACCGAATATTCCAGAGACCAATCGAATATAATATAACCACTTGCATACTTTGCAAAATTTATAAATACTACCCACAACTATAATATTATCTCAAATTCACACCATAATATTAAAAATTATTTCGACAAAATTTAAATCTTTATTGATAAAATTTGGGGTCTCACACAAAGTACTGAATCCTTAATCCTTAATCCTTGTCATTTTGTTTCCTTTGGATTCGTTTCTTTAAAAATATTTTCATCATCCTCGGTCTTAAATGATGATATTATTGAATATCTTTGGCTGTAGTGCAAAGATGAATGATTTCGATGAATATCTTTGGTAGTAGTAGTGCAAAAGATGAGCAGTGTTTAGATGAACATGACCGGTGATGAATATCTTTGGCACTGTAGTGCAAAGATGAATATTTGATTCTAGATGTATATTGATTGATGTTACGAGGGATAAAAGATGAGCGATGAACTTTTAAATTCATACATAGAAGATAGTAGTTTGCATTCTCTACTTAACTCTTCTAATGAATTATTATTTCCATTGCGAATATTGATTTAAAACTTGTTGTCTATTGTATTCTATTAGTTTTTTTCCTGTTGAAGACTAATGATAATTTGTTGTATATTATCTTAGTCATAATATTCTTTCTTGGGCTAGTTGAGCTCACCCTTTTCCTTGTTGTTCCATTTTTTCTTCTCGGGAGGTGAGAATATAGCGAGTCTAGTCGGGGTATGGAATGAAAGTTTAGAGAGAGTTGTTTAGTAGTCCTCACCATTTTGTAAAATAATGTATCAATAATTATGATGAGGATTTATTTGAGTGTGGATATTATCAGATGATAATATTTGTATTTAAACTCACATGATTTATATGTTGTAATAATAAAGTTGTAGTTGTTTACGTACCATGTATTGACATTTCGAGAATGGGTGATGTATACCTATTTTGGGGCGTCACAATTAGTATCGAGCTTAGGGATATGATCTCTGGCGGAGATCGGGGAATAGAACTAGGAGGGAGAGGCGAGTAAATCCTTGCTAGTGTGTCCTACTAAGCTTATTTGTTAGTTGGTCGGTATATAGGGATATTATGTGATATATTGATTTCCTTAATTAACCCTTGTTTTATGGCGGTATTTGAGAATGTCGATTGAGAATATTAATAATGGAAATGAGGCCAGTGGAGGCGCTGTACTCACCAGCGAGGAGAGCGCGTACAACATGGTGGCAATGTTCCTCCTGTGAACAACACCAATTTGGCGAGATGATGAGCGAGGGGATGTTTAGAAGCTTTTTGCGATTCATGCAAAATCGGACGAGGGAAACTTCGTGTTCAAAATACAGGGAGAAATGATAGCGATTCACGGGTTGTCACAGCCAAGCGAGTTCAAAGAGTTGGGACCACAAAATTTAAGGGAAAGCGGATCCGATCATGGCGGAAACATGGGTCAAGCAAATTACCAAGATATTCGATGTCTTGGGATGCGGAGGAACGAAGGTTCCATTCGCCACCTTTATGTTAAAAGTGGCGAGGCGGACTCTTTGGTGAGAATCGTGAAGCGTACCACATCCACCGCTTTTCGGCGTATGTCTTGGGAGGCGTTTGAAACTATTTAATGACAAATACTTTCACGAAAGTGTTCGTCATATGAAGGAAGTGGAGTTCATCAGATTAGAACAAAACATCATGGCGGTGTCTCGATGCGAGGCAAAGTTTGCGAGTTATCGGTTTGCACCTCATTTGGTGGAGAATGAGGAGCGTATTACGCGGATGTTTACGAGAGGTTTGAAACCCGACATACGACGATATCTCATTTCTCATAAATTTTCTCTCTATTAGGATGTTGTTAATGGGGCTCAATTGTTAGGCGAGATACTTGAGTATGTTCAACCGAGGACCATAACGAGGATCATACCGGAGATAGCGATCAACAAAATAACGATAACCGGTGAGGAGAAAAGCAGACGGACAAAATGGTAACCACTCTGGTGGTAATCGTCGCGACCATGAAAATAGAAGAAGAAGCGAGTCGGAGGAGAGATTTTAAAAAGAGGAGATTTAACAACGACCATATGAAGAATGCTAGCGGTCTTTGGCAAATAGCCGGTTCTAAGGGAGAGAAACGACCACCGGTCATATGCTATAAAAATTGGGAAGAGGACATATATCAAGCAAACTTGCCCAGGCGATTCAAGGTATCTTTATAATTGTGGAAAGGAATGACATATCTGTTAGGTTTTGTAATATTCATGGGCCTTAATCAAATTGCATAAAAAAGTGCGGAGCGTGTAAAATCGAGTTTAAAAATTTACAAACCATATACCCGGATCACCCTTTATGCACAATTATTAATTAAGCGAAAAGATAAAGAATAAATCATACCCTTGAAGATCGAGCTTCCTCGGTACAAGTTCACCCTCAAATCCTTTTAGCGTTCGATCTTGAATCCACCGGGTTTGGTTCCTTCCTTTGATCGGCGTTAACCACCCAAATGTTTGGCCTCAGAGGTGATCCACCAGGAAGAAGAGAAAAATTGAAGAAGAGGGGTGGTTGGCTAAACCCTAGTTTTTCTATCTACATAGAAAAGGTGTACTCTCCAACAAATTGGAATTATTACGTAGTTGTTAAAAAGTCAACAACCCATCACACCGTAATAAGACTCCTCTTATTTATAGATGTGGGCAACCCACCTTAACAATTAAGGAATTGGGTTTTATTTAATTAATTAAATTCTTTTAATTAATTAAGCTCCCTAATCTTATTAGGGATAATTAATTAAACTCTTTAATTAATTTAACCTCTAATCTTATTAGGAATAAATGAAATACTTATATTAAATTAATTCCTAAACTCTTTTAGAAATTAAAATAATAATAATTGTAATAATATTAATAAGACTCCTCTTATTAATTTATATTTAATATTTCTAAAATATTAAATAATAAATATTAAGCTATTTAATTTATTCTATCACCATAGATTAAATTAAATATATAACTTTATATTATTACGATTATGCCATTAACTTCTTAAATAATTATTCTTCCTTTTATGGTGTGACCCTTTAGGTTCTCCGTATTAGCCGGTTGTGAATAAATCAATTAGAACAATTCTAATCTTATTTAAATAAATAAATTAAACAATTAATTTATTTAAATAAATAATATTTATTCTCTGATAGGGATAAGCCTCCTAGCGATCAGCGACTTTCCGGATAATATAGATTTCAACATTAATCATTAAAGAACCTTTGAGTAAATAGTTCTTACCGTCTGATTCAATCCTTCCACCATCTGATGTCCCGATTAAATATAAGACATGGAATTCTTGTCAAGTCTTATTTTATTTAATTATATGTATTTCGACTCTTAAATGCCTGACTCCAAATAATGCAAATTAGAAACTCCTTTCTAATTTCATTACGCCTTAACCGAGGACTCTTTGGGTTGTCATTTATCGAATCACATAGGACATTTCTCTTCTTTTATTAGAAGTGGTAGATTCTTTATTGATCATACATTATCTCCATATACTGACTTATTATACCCAAGCATACCCTTTGATATACCCTAAGGGTCTTAAGGAATAAGTCAAAGTATAACTCATCATACACAGAATCTTATGATGATCTCGAGTCAAGGATTACTTGTACTACTATCACTCTGAGAATTTCTATTGACGGTGAATAAAACTCCATTAGGTATTCCTTAGCGAGCCACGTTCGATGAACTTATTCTCTAATAAGCACCTACGTACTTGCTTTAGTGTCTCCACACAAATGATCGTGAGATCAATCATCCTCATCGATGAAAGCAAACAGCGTATGTACCAATCTATCGGATTCACTAATCCCCGATTTAGTAATCAATGATTGGGAACTATTTTAGTTTTAAGCTTTCTAAGAATTTAGATCTCATTAGAATGATCATCATCATTATTCTAAAAGCATTGCTTAAAACTATGGGTTTATCACATATTATAAAAGCGACATCATGTAGATAATTAAAAGCCTTTAATAAATTAATACTTTTTATTAATAAATGAATAAGATTATTACAAAGTATATGCTTTATCATCAAACATGATTGGCTTGTATGCATACTACTTTCAATCTCCCACTTGCACTAAAAGCCGATCGTCGTGGTATCTTATACTCTTCTTCTCAAGTGGCGATTATCCTGCTTTGTTGGATAAGCTTTAGTTAATGGATATGTAATGTTGTTCATGAGAGTCCACTTATCTCTATAGTGATTTCCCATCTTTCGATGATTCTAATAATCAAATGAAAGTGCCACTGACACATGTTTAGATCAAGATGAGACTTAGGAACTATTCTAGTTACGTAATGAACTTTTAATCCAAACAATCAACTTGCGACTTCATTTATAGCTATATACTTTGTCTTTATCACTAAACCGGTAACTCTTTCTTTGTTTGGAACCTTTCGATTCTTTGCACCTTTATTCGAGGTAACACTTTACCTTAAAGTGGATTTTCTGTAAATCTTAGTGCATGCGAAAAACTTGAGTGCATAAAGCCCTCTAGTTTTAATTTAGACCCACCATGAATATGATCACATCCTTAGTCTTGGGTTAAGAACTTTAAGATGTTTTTCAGCGACTCATAGTGAACTTCTCCGAATATGGTGATCGACATCGGGTCTCGTATATTTCATTGCATACACATGATAGTCATTTCATGCGATCTCTCTTTTTTAGAGTGCATGGGGACTATTAAGAGATATACTCCATAGCTCATCGACATGAGACATCTCTTGGAGTTTGCCATGCTAAGCGACTTTAGCATCAAATGAATATCGTTCCTTGGGTTAAGTCGAGCATCCTCTTAAATCTATCTATATAGATTTATATCCCCAATTAAGATACTCTTCCCAAACCATTCATGGAGGAATGTTTAGACAACTTTATCTTTCTTGATTGTAGCATTGGTATGTCATTCCTTATCAAGTAGTATATCAACATATAATATTAGGAATGTCCACATGACGCGCGCTCACTTTGACCTTTTGTACACACTAGAAGTCTTACCTCGCCGAATGTAACTCTGGATCATCATCTTCTATGATGTGTACCTCATCATCATCATCCATGATGAATCCATACCCTCCTAGGTATCTTTGATTACCTTATTCGATTCTGATTCGGTTGTGGTACAATAGAATTCTATCTCTGGGTTCCTCTTATTTGACTTATAGTGTTTTGTGGTTCTTGAACTTTCAAGATCTATTATCCTCCCACTAGCCCTTTTGATGATAAACACCTTTATCTTAGAAAGCGGCGTGTTTCATAACAAACACCTTTTTTGCTAAGTAGGATTATAGAACATATACCCTAAACTTACTTTAGGATGTCCCACAAATCGACACTTGTCAAATCTTGTCCCAAGCTTATCCTTTTGAAACCTTTTCACATAAGTTGGACAACCCCTTATCTTAACATACTTAAGATTAGGAATCCTCCACATCCATAACTTTTATGGAGTCTTGGGGTAGGATTTTGAGGTTACCATTTTTCGTAGATGTCGACCATTTCTAGGACATTATCCCGAGAAGGATCTTTGGAATGTCGGTAAAATCATTATGGACCGCACCATGTCCAACAAAGTGCGATTTTTCATTTAGATACATCAATCGATTATTGCGTATCGGGAGGTGTCCATTATGAGAAAACCATTTGAGATGATCTAGAAACTTATTGCACAAGTATTTATTCCTTGATCAATCAAAGAATCTTAATACTTTGCCAATTTGTTTCACTTTTGAATTCTTTGAACCTTTTGAATAATTCACACTTGTATTCAACAAATACACACATTCGACTCTTTGAATGATCATCTCCTTTTCTTATACTAATTTGTTCGATATGCAAAATTATTTTCATGTAAGTCAGTATACAAAATTTATTAAGTAATATTTCGATTCTATACAAAACATTATTATTATAAATAGAACAACAATTGTTCTTAATTATAATACCAAAAATTTCATTGTCAATGATAAAATGGAAATAATATTTTTAACAAGAAGCTGGAATCTGATAACAACTTATTGACTTAATAGATTTGCCGTAGGCATTGCTAAACTATAAGTTTCTATGGCTAATATGGCAACCTTTGCTACATTTCCCCACATAGGATTACTTATATTTGTTTAGCTTTCTACTTACGCTTGGTCCTTCATAAATCTATATTTATGATAACCAAAGTCGGTATCAATACCCAAGTAGAACCTTGACTTAAAGAAAAATTTATTTCAATCATGAACAAAAGCGTATTATGTAGAAACTTCACTAAGCTTCTTTGGTTAGCCTCTGCAAGATGCTTCTCATGATTTCTTTCCGGTGTCGGGCTTATTGCGGTGGAAGCAAACTCCTTTCTTTATCCGTATCGATTTTGTTCTTATTATCCTTTGTTTATGCCTTTCTATTTACCTTCTTTGAATCGTTCTTCTTTTAGGAAGATCCTTTGGCCCCTACCGGTAAGACTTGATCTTTCTTGGTTGGAAAGTGACTCTCGACATTTTTCAATATGTTAAGCAAATCGGTGAGGCGATATCTAGCTTGTTCATATGAAAAATTCACAACAATTGTGTGAAAGGAGTTAGGGAGTGAGTGCAAGATCAAATCTTGGCTCAACTCTCCATCCATGACAAAACTCGTTGTCTAATTGATCAATCAAATTGATTATGTTAAGAACTTTTTATCATCTTATAGTGCCATTGGCCGTTCTAGATCGGAAGAGCTCCTTAGATGTCGATATCTATCGGTCCTACTTTCCTCACCATCAACTACTTGATGTGCGGGAATATAGTAGAAGCATCCATAGTTTTCATCTTGTATTTGAAGCTCGTTACTTTCGTGGATCTGAGCATGATGCATTGAGCCATTTGTGCATCATCTTGCCACTTTCTAAAAGTAGTGATCTCTTCCTCGAGGCATTATGCGCAACCATTGCGAGGGATAGGCGTATTAAGGACATAAGATAGCTTTTTGACTATGAGAACTATTCTCAAATTCCTTAACCAATCCGTTTAATTGATGCGGTTAATTTAGCATCTAATAATATGCCCTGCGATGATAGTAATTTTAGACATTGTAAAATTACGTAAATGAATTTGTAATTAACAACATTTTAACATACATTCTTTTATTAATTACCAAAATAATTTAGGTCTTGTTTTAAATTGGTATCTCCCACTATTTTCTTCAAACTATATTACCCTCACTTATATAGTTCGGCAAAATCTAATTAAAGATTTCTTTAGTGAGAATAAGGATCCATTTCAAATGTATATAGCCTTGTGGTGACACAACAAACTATATATAAATAAATAGGTAGACAACTTTTGTCGATTACATCAACTATCTGACTCCTTTATTTTGCCTCTTAGATTATTTTGATCAGTGGTGGCATCATCAGAATCAAAATTATCAAGTTAAGTCCGACCTAGCACTCCGTATATTCAAAAAGAAAAATATCATCCTTGTGGTGACACTGACAAAACAATATTGTTCAATTTTCTTTATAAGCATCAAATGTGATAAATTAACATCTTAAATACTTAATACTTGCCTTGTGGTGACACAACAAACTCATATTAAATATTTAATACTCTATTAATTTTATCATGCTAGAAAGCGACGTTCGATATTCAAATATCTTTGAGCGCTTAGGACTTAATATATAAAAATTGAGGGGTTTATTATTAATTTGTCTCATCTTGTTTTTGTAGCATGCATATATATATATATATAAAATACGCGTCGTATTAATGAACATCGAAGCATGTTTGCATAATATATATATATATATAGTATAAGCATGCACATATAGAATCTTATATTCTCGGATTGATTATGGACTTTTATTCTAGTTTGGTTCACTAGAGCCACCAAGTGAACCAAAAAGGTGCTCCCCAGGGGTGCGAGAAATAATATTTAAATATAACTATTACATTTAAACCGGGCTCCATTACAAGCGGGTCTCAAGCGCTCCTTGCTCCTTGATCTCAATTTTTCAAAATTAATTCTAACTATTCCTATTACAAAACTATTTAAAATAAATAGAAACCTTGATCGTGATCGAGGGAAATACATAGGAGAGAGATAGAATTTACATTAAGAAAAAATTAGAGAAGGCAATCTGTGAGACCCCATTTAATAAAACCCATACATTCATGCATCCAACTAAAATAAAATCAATCATATTAATTGATAGTCCATAATCAATCCCATTTATTATCATACACACATCACCGTATGCATCGATAAATAACATTTCATCTTATGAATAATAAACATTTAATATATATATTGATATCATTTAATGGGCAAATTTAGTTAGTATAAAATCTATTTTGAATCAAAATAAACTCCTTTATTTTAATCAAATTTAAATCAAAATAAAACTATTTTATTTTAATTTATCAATTTTGAATAAAATAAACTATTTTATTTTAATCAAAATTTTAATCAAAATAAACTCCTTTATTTTAATTAATTATGGAATCGATTCCATATATATAAAAAAAAATCTTTAATTAAAATAAACTCTTTTATTTTAATTAATTATGGAATCGATTCCAAAAAAACTCTTTATTTAAAGGAAACACGGATATTCTTTCACATTCATAAATAAACTCCTTTATTTTGAATAATATGAAATCTTATTTCATATCTAAATAAACTCCTTTATTTAAGGAAAAATGGATTTCTTTCTATTCACAAATAAACTCTTTTATTTTGAATAATATGAAATCTTATTTCATATCTAAATAAACTCCTTTATTTAAGGAAATTATAAAATCAATTTCAACTCAATTAGTTATCATGGAATCAAATTCCAACTCTAATTAATTAATTAGAATTTTAAAATTAAAAAATTTATTTAGCATTAAAATTCTTTAATTTTAAAATTAAAATAAACTTTTATTTTTTATTTTAATATTAAAATAAACCTTTTATTTTAAAATTAAAATAAACCTTTTATTTTAATTATAAAATTATTTAAAATTAAAATAAAACTTTATATTTATATATTAAAATAAACCTTTTATTTTAAAATTAATATAAACTTTTATTTAATTATATATATATAATATATATATATATATATATATATATATATATATATATATATATATATATATATATATATATATATATATATATATATATATATATTTATTTATTTCTTTCATTAAATCCATGCATATCCCTTTTTAAAAGTTAGGATGTTATCCTTTTTTTTTTTTTTTTTCGCTTAAATGATCCGTAATTCCTTATCTCCTGCCGAATATATCTGCTGAATTAACTTGATATGATATATATTTTTTTTAAAAAAAGAAAATCTTTACTTTTTTTTTTTTTTTTTTTTTTTTAATGCGCGTATATATAAATTGCTAAAAAAGCGCCTTTATATAAATAGGTTTTAAAAAATTGAAAATTTGAAAAAAAATTTTTTTTTTTTTTTTTTTTTTTAAATAAATTTTATACAATAAAATTATGCCCAATTAAATTGTTCTAAACACATATCGATATACATATCAAATTAAAACAATTAATAATTAGCATAAAGGTTTGGCTACGATGCCTTTATTAGGTTTGTAATATTAAATGGCCTTGATCAAATTGCATAAAAAGTGCGGAAGCGTGTAAAATCGAGTTTAAAAAATTTACAAACCATATACCGGATCACCCTTTATGCATAATTATTAATTAAGCGAAAAGATAAAGATAAAAATCATACCCTTGAAGATCGAGCTTCCTCGGGTACAAGTTCACCTCAAATCCTTTTCGCGTTCGATCTTGAATCCACGGGTTTGGTTCCTTCCTTTGATCGGCGTTAGCCACCCAAATGTTTGGCCTCTGAGGGTGATCCACCGAGGAAGAAGAAAATTCAAGAAGAAGGGGTGGTTGGCTAAACCCTAGTTTTCTATCTACATAGAAAAAGGTGTCTCTCAACAAATTGGAATTATTACGTATGTTGTAAAAAAAAGTCAACAACCCATTCACCCATAATAAGACTCCTCTTATTTATAGATGTGGGCAACCCACCTTAACAATTAAGGAATTGGGTTTTATTTAATTAATTAAATTCTTTTAATTAATTAAGCTCCTAATCTTATTAGGGATAATTAATTAAACTCCTTTAATTAATTTTCCTTCTAATCTTATTAGGAATAAATGAAATACTTATATTAAATTAATTCCTAAACTCTTTTAGAAATTAAAATAATAATAATTGTAATAATATTAATAAGACTCCTCTTATTAATTTATATTTAATATTTCTAAAATATTAAATAATAAATATTAAGCTATTTAATTTATTCTATCACCATAGATTAAATTAAATATACTTAACATATTATTACGATTATGCCATTAACTTCTTAAATAATTATTCTTCCTTTTATGGTGTGACCCTTTAGGTTCTCCATATTAAGCAGGTTGTGAATAAATCAATTAGAACAATTCTAATCTTATTTAAATAAATAAATTAAACAATTAATTTATTTAAATAAATAATATTTATTCTCTGATAGGGATAAGCCTCCTAGCGATCAGCGACTTTCCGGATAATATAGATTTCAACATTAATCATTAAAGAACCTTTGAGTAAATAGTTCTTAAATCTGATTGATCCTTCCACCATCTGATGTCCCGATTAAATATAAGGCATGGAATTCTTGTCAAAGTCTTATTTTATTTAATTATATGTATTTCGACTCTTAAATGCCTGACTCAAATAATGCAAATTAGAAACTCCTTTCTAATTTCATTACGCCTTAACCCGAGGACTCTTTGGGTTGTCATTTATCGAATCACATAGGACATTTCTCTTCTTTTATTAGAAGTGGTAGATTCTTTATTGATCATACATTATCTCCGTATACTGACTTATTATACCCAAGCATACCCTTTGATATACCTAAGGGTCTTAAGGAATAAGTCAAAGTATAACTCATCATACTGCGAATCTTATGATGATCTCGAGTCGAGGATTACTTGTCTACTACTATCACTCTAGAATTCTATTGACGAGTGCAAATAAAACTCCATTAGGTATTCCTTAGCGAGCCACGTTCGGTGAACTTATTCTCTAATAAGCACCTACATACTTGCTTTAGTGTCTCCACACAAATGATCGTGAGATCAATCATCCTCATCGATGAGCAAAGCAGCGTATGTACCCGATCTATCAGGATTCACTAATCCCCGATTTAGTAATCAATGATTGGGAACTATTTTAGTTTTAAGCTTTCTAAGAATTTAGATCTCATTAGAATGATCATCATCATTATTCTAAAAGCATTGCTTAAAACTATGGGTTTATCACATATTATAAAAGCGACATCATGTAGATAATTAAAAGCCTTTAATAAATTAATACTTTTTATTAATAAATGAATAAGATTATTAGTAAAGTATATGCTTTATCATCAAACATGATTGGCTTGTATGCAATACTTTCAAAATATCGCTCGAGATCATGGTATTGCATGGTGGAAAGGAAACCTAATTTCGAATTATGATTAGCGAAACCTAGTTCGTGAAAGGATCGGTGACTCGAAAAGGTATCCGAGAAAAGTCGAAAAGTTCAGCGGTTCTCGGAAAATCAAAAGAAGGCGTTTGTTGTGGTTGGTCAAAATCGAGGAACCCAAACGAGGTGATCACGGGTAAGCTATTTATAAATTCTCTTGAAGTTTATACCTTACTTAATCTGGGTGCTACCCATTCATTTATCTCTCTGCTTGTGCTCAGCGTTTAAACTTGACTCTCGGAGAAATTAGACTTTGACTATCTGTGGAAACTCGTTAGGAGAAACTTTCATCACATCCTTTGTTTATAAATCTTGTTTGATTCAAGTTGGCACCATCACCTTACATTGACCTTATCTCTTTAAAGATACTTGCTTTTGATGTGATTTTAGGGATTGATTGGTTAACTACTCATCATGCCAAAATTGATTATTTTCGTAAGGTTGTTAGTTTTCATATTCTAACCAACTTTGTTATGCAATTCAACAACTAAACCATTAAAATCAATCATTTGTCATATCTAATCATAAAGCTATTCGTTTATTGAAAAAGCGGATGTCAAGCTTTCTTAGCCCATGTTATGGATTTGAATAAAGACACGTCAAATTTGAATAATATTTCTGTTGTTATTGACTTTCTCACGACGTATTTTCTGAAGAACTTCCGGTCTACCCCGAGCGTGAAGTTGAATTCTTTATTGATCTTGAACACAGTACAAAGCCCATTTCTAAAACCCATATCGAATGGCTCTATTGAACTTGAGGAGTTAAAGGTCCAACTTCTGAGGAATTGTTGGACATCGGTTTCATTCGATCTAGTACATCTCCTTGGGGTGCTCTGTTTTATTCGTAAAGAAGAAAAATGGGAGTATGCGACTTTGTATTGATTATCGGAATTGAACCATGTCACCATCAAGAATAGGTATCCTCTACCTCGTATTGATGACTTGTTTGACCGATTTGCAAGGGCACAATTCTTTTCAAAAATCGATCTTAGATTACGGATATCATCAATTTGAAGATTAGGCGAGGATATTCAAAGGCGCCTTTAGAACTTCGATGCGGGCATTATGAATTCTTAGTCATGTCTTTCGGATTGACTAATGCTCCTGCGGCTTTCATGGATATGATGAACCAAGTATTTAAGGAATATTTGGATCGATTCGTTGTTGTTTTATTGATGACATCCTCATATATTCCAAAAAGTCGTGAAGATCATGAGCACCATTTGAAATTTGGTACTCCAAAGGCCGTGAAAACAAACTATATGCCAAATTGAAGAAATCACGAGTTACGGCTTGAGGAAGTAGCATTCCTTGGGCGCGTGGTGTCGAAACATGGAGTATCTGTTGATCCGTGAAGATTGAAGCAATCTACAAAGTTAGAACAGCAAAAGTCGGTGGTGTTGAAATCGTAGCTTTTTTGGCTTATTTGGTTATTATCGGAGATTCGTGGAAGGGTTTTCTCGAATCGCTACTCCATTAACTTCAACTAACTTCGGAAGGATACAAAATTCGTTTGGGGCGAAGAATGCGAGAAGAGTTTCAAGAGCTTAAGAGGAGACTTATTTCGGATTTTGTTCTAACAATACCATCTGGTTCGGATGGATTTGTTATCTCTGACGATGCTTGGGCAAAGGGTTAGGATGTGTTCTCATGCAAGCGTGGGAAAGTCATAGCCTATGCCTCGCGACAACTTAAAGAATATGAGAGGAATTATCCTACTCATGATCTAGAGTTAGCGGCGTGATCGTTTTCGCGCTTAAAGATATGGAGGCACTATCTATATGGGAGAAAGTGGAGATATATTTGGACCATAAAAGCCTTAAATATTTCTTCACTCAAAAAGAACTCGACATGCGGCGTGACGTTGGCTCGAGCTATTGAAAGACTATGACACACTATTCAATACCATCACGGAAAAGCGAGCGTGGGTTGCGGCGTTGAGTAGAAGATCATATGCGAGGAATGAGTGCGATGATGTCAGTATATCATATAGAACCCGACTTTAATAGAAAAAGTTAAGGTTGCTCGAGCCCGCAGGCACGGAGGCGATCGTATGAAGAAGAAAGTACAAGAAGGAGCTATTAGGAGCGAGAATTGATGAAGAAGGAATACTTGAGTCCACTCTAGACTTTGTGTTCCTAACGACTACGATTTAAAGTACAAGATTATGATGGAGGCACAATACACCATTTGCAATCCATCTGGAAGTACTAAAATGTATCGTGATCTTGACATACATTTTGGTGGAACAATATGAAGAGAGAGATTGTAAAGTTTATCTCGATGTGTTTAACTTGTCAGCGTGTAAAGGCGGAGCATCTCTGTACCTAAGGGTCGTTGCAACCACTTGAGATTCGAAATGGAAGTGGGAACACATTACCATGGATTTCGATTACGGGTCTTCTACGGTTTCTCAAGGCATCAATGCTATTTGGGTTATTGTTGATAGATTAACCAAATACGCTCATTTCTTGCCGTCACGGAGACTTATTCCTTGAGCGTCTTGCTAGTATATACGTGAATGAGATTGTGAGGTTGCATGGCATGCTGTATCCATAGTTTGGATCGTGACCCAAGATTCACTTCAAGATTTTGGGTTAGCTTGCAAAAAGCTATGGGCATGGATTTACGATTGATTTGGCATACCATCCTCGAAGCGGAAGGACAATCGAGAGGACTATTCAAACTCTTGAAGATATATTAAGACTACGTGTCCTAAACTTCAAAGGCGGTTGGGATAAGTATTTACCATTGGTGGAATTCTCCTACAACAACGAGTTATCGAGGCAAGTATAGGTGTGGCTCCATTTGAAGCATTATATGGATGAAAATGTCGCTCTCGGTATGTTGGGGACGAGGTGGGTGAAGCAACATTGTTGGGACTAGGGTTGAGTGCGTATGACTCTGAGAAAAGATCAAATGATTTGACAGCGTATACAAAGCGGCACAAGATCGACAAAAGAGTTATGCGGATCTTCATCGAAAGGGCGTGGAATTTAGTATAGGGGATCATGTATTGTTGCGAGTTGCTCTCCGTGGAAGGGAGTTACAAGATTTGGGAAGAGAGGAAAGCTCGATCCACGATTTATTGGTCCATTTCAAATTCTTGACCGAGTAGGAAATATAGCCTATAGACTTGCGTTACCTCAAAGTATGTCTCGTGTTCATAATGTGTTTCACATATATCGTACTTTGTAAATATGTGAAAGACCCGAACCACGTTATAGAGTTAGAAGCAGGATGAAATAATAGAAGACTTAGCGTATGAGGAGGTACTGTTAAGATCTTGGATAGGAAGGAGCATGTCCCTACGCATGAAAGGTCATACCACAAGTTAAAGTTTTGTGGAGGAATCATGCTTATAGAGAAATGACACGGGAATTGGAAGCGGAAATGAAAGCGAGGTATCCTCACCTTTTGAAACACACAGTGCGTCGTCGATTTCGAGGACAAAATTTCATAAGGAGGGAGGTTGTAAGACCCCAACTTATTATTAATGAAATTTAATTTTCTCTATTTATTATTTTGAAATAGTAAGGGTTGATTTGATTAATGTGGATAGTTATGGGTAAAATCATAAATATTTCAAAATAAGCAAGTGGTTATAAAATATTCATTGTTGTCGGGGAATATTCGTTTGGTCGTGGAATATTATTCTTTGTCGGGGAATATTAAATGCGACGGCCAGTGATCTTTTATGGGCCCATAACGGAAAGCGATTGGATGAAGAAAGCGACAAATATAAGTTGTTTAAAAATAACAGGCGTAGTTATTCACAGATTATCTTTGTTAAAATACTCTAAATTGGTTAAAACACGGTAGCACTTTGCGGTATTGCACCAATTATTGATTCTTACGTGAAGAAGGCACTACTTAATAATGGTTTACGATAAATTCATTAATTATTTTATTTTATTGATTTAATAATTGTTGCGTTGATATTTTATATTGTTGTTGTTTGATAATTGTCATTACAAGTATTTTTCATTATCGAAGCAATAATTCATATTATCTGAATAATATTATTAGATAACATTATTGGCAATGTCTAGAAAGTTACATAAGGAGAGGTTTGGAAACCTAATTGCGTGCGATAAGGAGAAATTCTTATTGGAAGCCCCTCTCACAGGAGGCGCACGGTTGTCGATATTGTGATTCTATAATATTATTTGTGAATAATTAATTATTGATTCATATGATGAGGAAAATATTGATTTTATGTGGATATAGATGGAGAAAATTTTTAATGTGACAATTGTTGAAAATTGAAATTTTATCTTTTTACGATAAAATAATTCATTTAAATATATTATTATATTTTAATAATATAATAATGGTGATATTTTACAAAAGAATGTGGGATATATGAGTATCTGAGGAGGAAGAGTATTTTTATTGCAATAAATATTTAAAACATGTTAAACATGTCGGTGGACCCCATTTATTATTTGAAATTTGATTATAGCTTTGTAAAATCGCTTGGTTTGTGGATTTCGGTCAATTTTTATTTGGAATTTGGGAAAACTTTCTTACGTAAAGTTGTAGAAATTGAATTTCCTATAAAAAAATCATGAGATTGAATTTTTACGATAAAAGGGCTATTTATTATGAATTATTGAAGTTACGAAGCTCAAAATAATTGATTTTGGAAGTTTAAATTATTTATTTTATGAAAAACGTTTTTTTTCTTACTTTTCTAGAAGGTGGCATGTGGAAATTGAGCTGGATCTGAATTCTAAAGTGGTATGCGTATGAATTTTATATATATATATATATATATATTTTATTAAATTTTACTGCTTTGGTGTTACAAGCATTTTTCTATAAATAGGGTCTTAGGTTAGAATTGAAAATCACACCAAAAGCTGAAGTTTTCTCTCTCTATATTATCGGCGTATTCTTGTGAGTATTTTGAGTATATTTTGAGTATTCTTTATACGGTGCAAGTTCAAGTCATGCTTTATATCCGGTGTTTTATTTAAATCTTCATCTTTTTGTGAGGTAAGGGATATGGAACTTTTTTTTTCGTAATGATATTATTTCTTCAATATCATTATCTTTGAAATATTGATCTGAAATTTTTATCAAATTTGGAACTTTTGGTGTCAGAGTTACTATTCACGTATCTGGCCTTATTTACATGTATCACGACACCTTTATTTACGAATCTGACCTTTATTCATGAAAAATGAAAAATTTTCCTTTTGTCCAAAATATTTATTTTGGATACTAGCTTTGATTGTATCCATGTTTTGATCATTCTTGAATTTTACACCACTATGATTATTTTTGAGGTATTGTTGGACATGGATAAAACAAAGTACGAATCCTTAATCCTTAATCCTTGTCATTTTGTTTCCTTTGGATTCGTTTCTTTAAAAATATTTTCATCATCCTCGGTCTTAAATGATGATATTATTGAATATCTTTGGCACTGTAGTGCAAAGATGAATGATTTCGATGAATATCTTTGGGCGTAGTGCAAAGATGAGCAGTGTTTAGATGAACATGACCCGGTGATGAATATCTTTGGCTGTAGTGCAAAGATGAATATTTGATTCTAGATGTATATTGATTGATGTTACGGGGATAAAAGATGAGCGATGAACTTTTAAATTCATACATAGAAGATAGTAGTTTGCATTCTCTACTTAACTCTTCTAATGAATTATTATTTCATTGCGAATATTGGTTTAAAACTTGTTGTCTATTGTATTCTATTAGTTTTTTTTCTGTTGAAGACTAATGATAATTTGTTGTATATTATCTTAGTCATAATATTCTTCTTGGGCTAGTTGAGCTCACCCTTTTCCTTGTTGTTCCATTTTTCTTCTCAGAGGCGAGAATGTAGCGAGTACTTAGTCGGGGGTATGGAAGGAAGGTTCTAGAGAGAGTTGTTTAGTAGTCCTCACCATTTTTGTAAAATAATGTATCAATAATTATGATGAGGATTTATTTGCGTATGGATATTATCTAGATGGCAATATTCGTATTTAAACTCACGGTTTATATGTTGTAATAATAAAGTTGTAGTTGTTTACGTACCATGTATTGACAACTCGGAATGGGTGATGTATACCTATTTTGGGCGGCGTCCCCAAGAGCCTCATACTCACCCGATTTGTTTGACCATCATTTGCGAATCACTATAGATGACCAACTTCTGTACCTCCAAGCTCCGGGCCAACCGTATTCCTGTTAGGATGGCTTCATACTCTGCTTCGTTGTTTGTGGCCTTGAACTGAAATCGAATCGCCTGTTGGACTTTGAACCCTTCTGGACTTGTCAGAATGACTCCTGCTTTACTGATGTCCGAAGTCGATGATCAATCCACATACAACGTCCACGAGGTCGACCTTTGTTGAGTTTCGGCCACTATGCTCACGTCTGACTCCGTAAAGGAACACTCTACCACGAAATTTACTAAGGCCTGCCTTTTGATTGCTGTTCGGGGATGATACTCTATAGCGAACTGTGTTAATTCCATCGCCCATGCAGCCAACCGACCTGATACCTCTAGTTTATGCAAAATCTTCTTCAACGGCTGATCCGTGTACACCACTATTAGCCGACCCTGGAAATAGTGCATGAGCTTCCTGCTGGCAATTATTAAGGCATAGGCGAACTTTTCCAGATTCGAATTGTCGACCTCTGCATCCCAAAATGCGTGGTCGACGTAGTACACGGAAGCTGTTTTCCTCCTTGTCACATATACCGTAGTATCGCGATCGCCATCGCTCGCAGACTCAAGACGAAGTATAAATATAAGGGTTCCGAAGGGATGGGTTTTATCAACAATGGAGCCGAAGGCAGATATGTTTTGATCCCTTGGAACGCATCTTCACATTCTGACGTCCACTGAAAACTTTTCTCATTCTTCGGCCCCTTGAGAGTGTCAAAAAAGGGTAAACATCTTTCGGCCGACCTTGACACACGAATCTCGAAGGCGACTATCCTACCGTCAACCTCTCGCACATCTTTAAATGTCTTTGGAGATTTCATGTCTAAGATCGCCGAAATCTTCTCTACGGGTTAAACCGATTCCCCTTTTCTTGACCGGTATCGAAACTTTTTGAACCCAAGCGGAAGGTACATTTGGGTGAGTTGGTCTCCGATTTGTGCTTCCTTACCATTTCAAAGCAGTCTTCTAGGTCTTCCAAATGATCCCGGACTGACATGCTTTTTACGATCATGTCGTCCACGTAAACTTCCATACTTCGGCCCAACTGCTTTCTGAATACGAAGTTAATCATCCGTTGGTAGGTTTCCCCTACATTCAGCAACTCGAATGTCATCTTCCGATACTCATATATAGCCCGATGAGTGATGAAGCTTGTCTTCGGGATGTCATCCTTGCACATCGAGATTTGGTGGTATCCCGAGAAAGCGTCCATGAAACTTAACATTCCATACCCTGAAGTGGCATCAATCAGCTGGTCTATGTTGGGTAGAGGATAGAAATCTTTTGGGCATGCTTTATTCAGATCCGTGTAGTCAATGCACAACCTCCACTTCCCATTTTGCTTCTGAACCAAAACCACATTCGCCAGCCATTCGGGATAGTCGATCTCGAAGATGAATCCCGCCTCCAGCAGTTTAGTAATCTCTTCATCTATGATCCTCTGCCTTTCCGGGGAGAAAATCCTTCTTTTCTGTATCACCGATTTCCTCTTCTTGGTCTCAGATGCATTTTGCATAATGCTACCAATTGCCACTTACCCCGGCATGTCATTTGGGCTCCCAAGCAAAGATATCGGCATATACCCGAAGCAAGTCCACCAGCCCGGTTCGTAGTGGTTCTGTCAATCCTGCCCCAATCTTGATCAATCTTTCTGGATTCCCCGGTATCAACTCCACATCTTCCGTCTCTTCTGCCGGTAATGCCATGGGTTCAGTACTGCTCTCGGTGAATGGCTCTATCTCAATGGCCATTGTCTATTCCTGCTTACTAATCCTGACCCCTGAAGAAATCAATGTGGTCCGATAGCACCTTCGGGCAATGTCAAGATCTCCTTTTACCTCCCCGATCCCGTTCGGTGTCGGAAACTTGATTTTGAAGTGAGGTATGGATGTCACTGCTTGCAATGCTGCTAGTGTTGGTCTCCCCAAGATGGCATTGTATGCCAAGTCTACTTGTACCACGAATAATCGACGGGACTTTGATTTGTTTAGGGCCCATCTAGAATCGATTGGTAACTCTATTGTCCCACACACGCACGTGCAACCGGATCGCCATGAAACCGTATATATGGACCCTCTCCCCCTAACTCCATCTTCTTTCCTTCCAGGTCCATCCTCTGATAGGCGTGCGTGTAAAGTATATCGACTGAGGACCCGTTATCGATCATCATCCTTTTCATGTCAACTGGCCCAACCTATGCCGTTATTACCAATGCCCCATCATGTGGTTCAATGTGGTCTGTAGGATAGTCTTCGTCTGAAAAAGAGATGGATACCCCTGAATAGACCCTATCCCTTCGGGGTGACGAGCTTGCTACCGACAAGACGGCCTCGAGATGTCCGCTCCTCTTAATTCCTCCCGGTCACACGCCCTACCGACCCGGTCAAAATCACATCAATCACTCCTCGGACTTATGGGTGCGGTTGGGCTGTGCTTCCCGTGTCGGCTCCCGGTTCTCCTCTCAAGGTGCCTCTGAACCTTCTCGACCGACCACATACTGAACCAGTTGTCCGCTCTGGACATTCTTCTCTATCAGATCTTTCAGGTTGTTACACGCCTCTGTTGTGTGTCCTCGACACTCATGGTATGTGCAATATTTGTCCCGACCACTCTTTCCGGGCTTCGGGATCGCTTGGCTTGGCTCGAAAAAAGGCTTGTTCCATATCTCCTCCAGTATTTTATCCCGATCCGTGTTGAGTGTGGTGTAGACTTTATTGATATTTTTATTTGGGAAATGTGGTCGTCCATTACCCGATCCTCCCCCATTGTAGCTTTTCTTACCTTAGTTATCTGATCTCCTCTGATTGTCTGATTTTTGGTAATTCGGCCTGTCCCGATCCCTGGATTTTTCAGCTGATTGGGAGTGTGGTTTGAAGTTTCCCATCGCCTCTTCTATTGATATGTGGCCCTCGGCCCGGTGGAAGGCTTCTGTCAAATCTGCCGGAGGGTTGATCACTAGGTCTTTCATCAACTTCTTCGACTTTTCGATGTCCAGACCAGTAGTGAAAAATCTCAGGGCTTGCGGGGAGTTTAAATCTGCTACCGACCCCACAGCTTCTCGGAACCTTTTGACATACTGACCCAAGCTTTCATCTGACTTCTGTCTAACCTGTATGAGTGAAGCTATGATCTTTTCTCACCTCTTGTTACTCCCGAACCGAGCATAGAATTTCTCTTGAAGATCATTCTATGAATTAATTGACCCCACCGCCAAGGTCCCCATCCATTCGTGGCTCTTCTTCTTGAGTGGTTGCGAACATGTGACACTTGGCGTAGCGTCGAATGGTCAGTAGTATGTCATCGACTGTCATACCCGTCTGAGTGGTCGTACGGATCCCCCAGCCCATCATAGGTCTCCATCGGGGGCATCTTCTTTTTGGGATCGGCTGTTACGTTGTTGATTTCGGGCGAGAAGGGCGACCCTATGCAAGTTGCATGCATCCCCATCGAGTTCTTTGCCAACAGTAATTTTTCCAATTCTGCCAACCTTCGAGCGAGGGGGTCGGACTCGTCCTCATGGGGGGACGATCGGGGTCTGTCCCGCCCGTGTTCAGGACACTCGTCCCTCCTCCTCGCCCCGACACCGCACTGGATGTTACGATCGTCGCTTTCTTTGAAGCGGCTCCTTCTCAAACCCGGCCATCCTCGAGTGGCTTCGATACCTACTCCTCTCCTTATCGGCTTCTCCCCGTCGGGGTGACCGGGATCGGCTCCAATGCCTTCGCCTTTTTGAAAATGCCTCCTGTTCTCCAGCCATATTAGCCATACTAGCCGAGTTCGCTCTTCTTTGAACGCAGGCCATCGTGGCATCTTTGTTCTGTTGCATCTTCTTCTGCAGGATAAACTCTCTCTGATCACGACTGCTCTCGCCTCGGCCTTTCCCATGCACCTCCGATGCAGTGAGTGATTCTCGTCGTCTTTCACTAGCCTAGTTAGGGTATCTTTGGCCGTCGTGGAAGAGTCTTCACGAGGAGGGGGGCGGTTCCACCTGATCTCCCTGGATTCTAGAACCCAGTCTGTCTCTCACCGACCCTTTCACCTGAGTGGTCTGGTGCGTCTTAGACTTTTCGCGATCAGAAACTGCATACTCCATGCTCGTCATAGCCTCTCACTAGGAAAAATGTGGTTTGTGATTGTAAGAACACTAAAAAGGCACTCTCTTAGCGCCGATGTTAACGCTTGAGTTTTCTTGACGACGCGTCCAATCACAGAATCCACGCGCTAGAACTCCTGATAACAACAGATCACAGAAGCTTGGACGGCTTGTGCTTGGCATGGGGGATAGCTCCGGTGTGAAAATAAGTACAGGCTGTTACAAGGTTTAACAATGCAGGCTGAATATTTAGTGCTCAAAAGTAGGTATTACCTGTTAATTGTAACCTTGGCCTTGTATTTATAGTGTCACCACCTTTAGAATCCTTCTCCGAGCCGGATTAGGACTCCTAGTCATGGTAGTTACCATAACTTGGGTCCAACACAAGTGCAAATGGAATCCAATCCAATCACTACCTTTGAAGGTGCCTTGTTTAATTATAGTTAGGATCCCGGACTCTGCACGCAGGAGAGCCCACTGTGCAGGCCCAAACAATCCTACCATCAGGTCTGGGTCACGGCCCAAAGGACTCGAAGACCCGACCCCGAACTCCACACGACGGGACACGGTTCCGGCCCTAAGGACTCAGAAGCCGAACCTGAAAGACATCCACCAAGATGAGGCTCCGGCCCAGAAGGACTCGGACGCCAACCCGAACACCTCCAACTTCATCATGAGCTTCGACCCAGTAGATTCATGAACCCCTTCTAATATCAGGCCTTCGACCCACACAAAGGTCGGCAAAACGCTCCGAACACTCAAAATATATTCGTATCCCTATTCACAAAGTGCTTCTTTACCAATTGCGCTATGCTTTTAAAGGCGTGTTTCTTTATAATGGTGGACAGGATCTTTTCCAACACCCAAAATAAAGGAATTTAATGCTTTCGTCCAGGTGTGTTTCAACATCTGTTTTCCTCAACCTATGCTTAGATATTTATTGTAACATTTGTTTTCTTTTTCCTTTCCCAGCATCATAAGAGCAAAAAATATAATCACGGGCATAATAGCTCTAAGCACCTATCACATAATTTCCATGGGGTAAATCTGAACCTATCTTTCTTTCTTCCCCAACCGTCCCACCTTTTCTTCCCTCTTTCTACAGCAGTACTATATGAGCAAATACAACTACAGACATAAGAGCTCTAAGCACAGTGTAGAATCCGATGTCAAAAGATCTGCTAGAGGTAGGGGCAGACAATCACCTCAGCAGTTGAGACGACTTCAATTGTCATTTATCATCTACTTCATGCCATGATTTCTTTTCTTTTTTGGCGTTCTGGGGGCTAAAGACCAAAACAGCTGCAAAGAAACAACTCAAGAGTTGACACACCCACAGAATCATTAATTCAGAGGTAATAACTTCAGTTGCCTATGTAGGGACCATTTACACTTGCACTGGCAAGGAAATCAACACAACTCCCTTATATCCATGCGTGAAGCAACCTGCATTCCCAATCCCAGCTGATCCATCCCTTAATTTGAGAAAACGTCTTAGAGTCAAATTCTCGAGAGTTTTCTATAACCTACAAAATTGAAATGGAAAACATTTCTCACTCCACTTGTCTATAACCATTTTCCAATCCCTTGCTTTCTGTGCTCCCGTTTGGCACCCTAAATCTAAAATTAAACTAAAGATTCTCAATGAGCATCTTCCCTACCCTGATTACTCATGCAATGTATTGATCCAGGTTTTTCAACAATCTATTCAATATTCAACAACAAATTATATAGGAGGCCTAGAACTTGGAAGACAAGTAAAAGTCCTAATTTAAAATGGAAATGACACCTAATCAAAATTAACTACTATAATTAGAACTTCGACACTAATCACCAAAATATTTATCTTTAAATAATAATTAATTAATCTTTTGATCCTGTTCATTCACTTTGGCATTAAAGAGGTAACTCACGATCAAGATACAAACGTATAATTCTTAGAATTCAGAGGTCAAATCTTCAATCTTGTCGATAGTAGTGACATTTAGGTCTCAAACGTAATATATCAATTTTAATGCGTTGAGATCCAAATGTTGTGTTTAAAAGTTAAATTAGTTGCGTTTAAAATAAGTAACTATAACGAATAAAATTTTAAAGTACGTTTAAATCCTCTGAACACTGCAAATGTCCAATAATCAAACATACACTTATACTTGGTATGTAATCATGGGCAATCCACTGAATTTTTGGAAGTCAATTTTAAATTTTATAGTGTTTAGTGAAAATAAAAAATTCAGACTAAAAGACTATTAAATGTCTCGAATTTCTACCAACACCACTATTTTATATTGTTTAGTAACTTACATTGAACATGATATTTTTGTATCTATTGAAAGGAGGCTATCATTGCAATAGTTTCAAGTAATGAATTCTCAAAAAATATAATTAAAAATAATATTTTAACAATATTATTTAGTTTTGTAATTTATTTTGGAGGACGCGGGAGGTGAGGGACACCTCCCACTCTTGCGCGAGGTGTCTCTTATAATAACAGTGTTTTAAAAATTTATAAAATACAATCACTTTATGCATAACATGGGAGGAAGTGTATTCAATTACATAAAACTATATCGATTTTATATGATAGCTCACACAATTATTTGCAATGTCCTTCATATTCTTTTTTGCCTTTATTTTATTGTATTTTATTTCTTTGTATATTTTTGTTTTAAAAGGAACAAATAAAAATATGTCATCAACCAGGCAAAGGTGATTGATACATTAGGAATCTAGTTTTATTATATTTTTTTCCAGAAAATTAATTTATGAATTTTGACCTAGTCGGATGGAGTTCAAATTATGCATATCAAATTGTTCACATCGATCCATTGACATTTTAAGAACTCCTGCAATTAATTAATTTAGATAAATAAGCACACATCAATTTTTAATCGGAAGGTCTCATGGAAAATTGGTTGATTCCAGTAATATTCTTACGATTGGCGCAAATAGAAACCTTATTGTTCTTGGTTGTCTACATGTGCAAGATCCAACACATTGACTTGAGCAAATTGATTAAACTGCCTTGCGTGTTAAGTGTTAACGCTATTAATACAAATACATTATTTTATAGTTCATATAATGTTTAATACAAAAAATAACTTTAAATAATTAATTGTATTCTCCTTCTGACAGTAATTGCAAAGGTATTGGGAACAAAATGAGAACTATATTGATAAAATATAATTATGAAATTCATTATAGAACGAAATAAGTAAATGCTCTTTCTGTTCTAAAATTAAAAATACGTGAATTTGATTATTAAAGTCAAACGATCACATTTAAACTTTGAATTGTTGTGAATGTATTTAATTTTTGTTGATATTATTGTTATAATTGTATAGTATATATATATATATATATATATATATATATATATATATATATATATATATATAAACTATTTAAATTATTTTATTTTAAACTTTTATGAGTTAACGTACCAATTTTGAAATTTAATATACTAACACTAAAAATTAAATTGTATCTCTAATCTTATAATGAAAAGAGTAATTAATAACCATTGAACATGTCTTAATTACGACTTGGAGTAGATCAGAAACACAAACTCAAGTATCTAGCTATATATATTTTCTTAAAGTGTATCCCTTAAATCCATTGTATAATTAAGACTGCAAAGAGTTATAATACCCATTGATTAAGCAGGTGTTCATATATATATATATATATATATATATATATATATATATATATATGGTGTTTGTACGACTGGTGGGTTGAAAACCAGATTTTAAACTAATTTTTGAGATGATTATTGTTAACGTCAAGATCTTTCTCCACGTCCCAATCATCAAGACGCGTCCGATATCCTGCATAGTTCAACAAGTCAACACCAAAAGCTTGATTTTACCGGACTGGTAGGGTGATAGCTCCGGCGTGAGAGTCAGTATCGGCGATCACAAGGTCAACAATGGAGAGAAAATAATGTCTAATGTCTGAGAGAGAATAATAATATGAATGTGTGTAATATTTTGATACTTACCCTCTTTTGTGATCCTAGCCCCATACATACTCCAATCCTGGTTTACCGTGCCACCCATCATCTCCTGACACCTTTTCCCCCACTCCCGGTCATTTCAGCCGAAAGTATGTAGCCTACTCTCTCACCTGCTACCACTCTTTGCCACCGCCGGTCATCTGAGTCCCATCCTCATTAATGTCATGCAGAAAGGTGGCAGACATAGAATCAACTATCGTTTGGCATAATGATTCGGCCAAAGTCGAAGTTGGGTTAAGTGACAATTTGTATAATGGGCCAATTCAATGACTAAGCCCAAATAATGGAAATGACCCAAACGACCGGATCCAACCGAAAGGACCCAATGAAATAATCAAATAATTGGTGTGAGACCCCAGATTTTATCAATAAAGATTTAAATTTGGTCGAAATAATTTTTTAATATTATGGTGTGAATTTGAGATAATATTATAGTTGTGGGTAGTATTTATAAATTTTGCAAAGTATGCAAGTGGTTATATTATATTCGATTGGTGGGGAATATTCGGTTTAGCGAGGGAATATTCGTACAACGACTCAATCATTGGTGGACTCCAGCAATGAAATTATTATCGGATTGAGAAAGCGACAAAAATATTTTATTGAAATAACGGCGGAAGTTTTACCGTGGTAGTTCTTGTTGAACTACTTTCGGTAGTAAAAAATACGATGTCGTGTGGTTGCATAGTAGTAGACACGGTATTGATTATTGATCTTATGTGAGAAGTCACCGGTTTGATTCCATTATTGTCGATTAATAATATGAATTATTATAGCGATAATGACGTTTTGTTTTATTCGTATTATTAACGTAATAAAGCGAAACATCTTTTATATAAAATAGAATACTTTATTAAAGTTATTCATAAATAGAATATATTATATTTTATTATGCATAGTGTTGCGTAGTGTTTTGCATAGTGTTTTGCATAGTATTGCATAGTGTTTGCATAGTAAAATGTTTTTATATAAATAGAATATATTATATTTTATTTAAAAGATTTTTCTTTAAATATGGACCGTCAGATTAAAGTAAATCAATCGGACCGTTCATGGATTAATTCTTATGCATTCCATTTTCTATAAATAGAAGCTCATTCCTTCATTATTTTCTTAATTCATTGAAACTCTAAAAGAGAAATTATAGAGAGAAGCTATAGAGAGAAAATTATAGAAAGAAGAAGAGTATTCTATTTACTTCACTACTTCTATATTAGGTTCTTTTTACGGTGTAAGGGTGTTATTCTTTCTTCTTGAAGAGAACTTTTGTTATTCCATTCACTATTATTACATTGGAATAACACGTAAAAGTGGCATACCCTATACATAACTTGTGTCTGTGGCATACCCTATACTTGGTGAAATCCTTATGTTATTCCATTGCTTATTATTACATTGGAATAACTTTGTATCTGCAGTTTACCCTATACTTGGTGACATTCTTCTATTATTACATTGGAACATCCATGTCGTGTGTTTTACAAGGACACTGGTTCCGCTTTTTATTATTCTGTTGGAACATCCATGCGTGTGTTTTACAGGACTGGTTAAAATCTTTATCATTCTGTTGGAATATCCTATCGTGTGTTTTTTACAGGATCCTGGTTCCATCTTTATTATTCTGTTGGAACATCACTGTCGATTGTGAATTTCACACGACTGGTTCCGTTATTATTATTCTATTGGAATAACTTTGCCTATGCAATACCGCGTGCGTGGTGATTTCTTTTGTTATTCCATTCTTTATTATACTCGGTTGGTTAAAACTTTGACTTCTATACTCCATGAAATTAGTAGAATATCCTTGATATTTACGTTTCATCCAAAGATCTTCTCATGGAAATATTCTTTCCGATCATTCTTGAATTTTACTCTACGAAACTTGAGATTATGTTGACAATTTGGACGTTAATAATTCATGGATTAAATAATTCTTGAACTTGTTTTATTGAATTACTATGTCATTGTCATCATCCTCATGTTATATTATGTTATCTTTCGCTTACGTGCATAGATGAACTTAGTATGATTATGACGCGTGGGGATCATTCGGTATAATCATGACTTGATATAAATGATGTGACAAAAGTCCTCGATTGGCACATGTAATGCGATGATGGATAGCTTTTGGTATGATTATGACCAAGGGTGATTCGGTATAGTCATGACCATTGATAATTTGATGAAAATCCTTGACCAAGTAGTGCAGGGGATGATTAGATGTGGTGGTTTATTTATTAAAAGTGAGTCTCAAATGATAAAAATTGATGAAAACCTTTTAAAACCTAAAAGATAGTAGACTTTATTCTCTATTTGACTCTTTTAATGGATTGCTTATTCCGCTCAGATTAAACCGGTTGTCTATTGTATTTTATCGGTTTAACTTTGTTGAAGGCTAATGATAATTTATTTCGCATTATCTTAGTCCTAATATTTCTTCTTGGGCTAGTTGAGCTCACCCTTTCTTTCACTTTCTCTCGTGAAATGAGAACCTAATTTGGGACGAGTCGGGGAACGAAGTAATGGTCGAGAGGATAGCATTAGTAGTCCTCACTATTACGTGAAATAGTGTGATAATAGTTGTAATGAGGACTCCTTTTGAGTTTGTATAATATCTAGTAGACAATATTTGTATTCAAACTCACAGTTTATGTCGTATTGTACACGACAGTTAGGTTAGTAAGTTGTATTTGAATTTATGTACCATGTAAGTGGCGACCCAAGATGGGTGACGTATACCTAATTTTGGGGGCGTCACAATTGGGCCCAAACCATTCGGACCAAGCAGGACTAGCGTAACATGATCCAAGGGAGGAGCCCATTAAGTCTGGCCCAATAAGGAAAAGGATTATGGCCCAACATTGCCCCCTAGTCTTTTATTTAAACAGGGTGTTTAATGAAATACTATAAACAGTATAGACCCATGATATAACAAATTATGATAAATCACAAGAGGTCCAAAGTGAAACTCACCAAAGCCCAACAAAACCGGTCCAAATTGATATCAGGAATAGAAATGGGAGGCCCAACAAACACAAGTCCACTCAGGTGAAGATATTTAGACCCAAAAATCGGACGAAACCTCTTCCCATTCACCATCATTGTTGTGAATTAAATGTGCCACCCTCGATTCTGAGTATGGCTCACAATTATAAAAGGTAAACTTTACCAATTACAGCGGCTTTTTACCGCCAATTTGAAATTTGAACCTTTGAGCTTTCTTCTCCTCTGCAGAACTTCTTCCTCTGTTTCACGAAATCTCAACAATGGTGACTGTGAATTCCAACTAAAACTCTCCCAACCCAAACCCTAACCAAGAGGGTTCGAGTTCCAACCCCAATCTTCAACAACTATGGGGAAATCCACCTCGATCCCCTCTGCGCTGACCGACCGACTTCTTCAAGGATGGGGAACAATTCCCTCATGCCAACATCCCTCCTCCGTCACGGAATCGAGATACGTGTGTGGCGCCCCAAAATAGGTATACATCACCTATTACGAGTTGTCAATACATGCATGCGAAACAACTACAACTTTATTATTACAACGAGAAAGCGTGAGTTTGAATACAAATATTATCTTCAAGACAATATCTATACTCAAATAAATCCTCATCACATTTATTGATACATTATTTTACAAAATGGTGAGGACTACTAAACAATCCTTTCTAAAACCTTCATTCCATACCCCACTGCGCACTACTTATATTCTCGCCTCACGAGAAAAATGGAACAAAAAGGAAAAGGTGAGCTCAACTAGCTCAAGTAAAGAATATTATGACTAAGATAATATACAACAAATTATCGTTAGTCTTCAAGGAGGAAAAATATAATAGAATCTGATAGATAACAAATTTTAAATCAATATTCGCAATGAAATAATAATTCATTAGAAGAGTTAAGTAGAGAATGAAAACTACTATCTTCTATGTATGAATTTAAAAGTTCATAAATCTATCTTTTATCCTGTAACATCAATCAATATACATCGGAATCAAATATTCATCTTTGCACTACTCTGAGCCAAAGATATTCATCGATTAGTCAAGTATTCATTTAAACACTGTTCATCATCTTTTGCACTACGGGCAAAGATATTCTTGAAAATCATTCATCTTTGCACTACGGGCCAAAGATATTCATCGATTGGTCATGTTCATTTAAACACTGTTCATCTTTGCACTACGGCCAAAGATATTCTTCGAAATCATTCATCTTTGCACTCTGGTGCCAAAGATATTCTTAAGAAATCATTCATCTTGCACTACATAGCCAAAGATATTCCATAATATCATCATTTAAGACCGAGGATGATGAAAAATATTTTTTTTAAAGAAACGAATCGGTGAAACAAAATGACAAGGATTAAGGATTAAGGATTCGTACTTGGTTTTATCCACGTCCAAAAATACCTCAAAAATAATCATAGTGGTGTAAAATTCAAGAATGATCAAAACATGGATACAATCGAGTTAGTATCCGGAATAGATGTTTTGATTTAAAAGAAGAAATTTTATTTTCCGGTGAATAATACAGTATCACGTGAATAGTCTCAGATATCGTGAATAAGTCGTATATACGTGAATAGTAACTCGACGCAAAAGATAGAAATTCCACAAAAACATCTTCACGCTTCATGAATAGTACTCGTGAATAGTAACTCGTGAATAGTAACTCATGAATAGTAACCCCGACATGAAAAAGTTCCAAATTTGATAAAAGTTTCACCCAATATTTCAAAGATAATGATATTGAAGAAATAATATCATTTGAGAAGAAAATAACATCCCTTACCTCGAAAGATCAAGATTTTAGCTTAAATCTAGGGTATAGTCTTTGAAGGAACTTGCACAAATCTAGCAATACTCAAAGTATACTCAAAATACTCACAAGAATACGCTCGATAATATAGAGAGAAAACTTGATTTCGGTGTGATTTTCAATTCTAACCCAAGCACCTATTTATAAGAAAACGCTTGTAACACCAAAGCGAAAATTTAATAAAATAATAATATAATTAAACAAATTCAAGCCCACCTTAGACCAAATGAATTCAGCACATTTATATCACATGTGGGATTGCAAAAACGTTTTTCTTAAATAAAACAATTAAAACTTCCAAAATCAATTATTTGAGCTTCAAACTTCAATAATTCATAATAAATAGCCCTTTCATCAGAAAATTCGAATCACGCGAGTTTTTATAGGAATTTCAATTCTCTACAACTTTGCAGAAGAAAGTTTTTCCAAATTCCAAACAAAAATCGACCGAAATCCACAAACGAGGCGATTTCTGTGTTATAATCAAATTTGATCAATAAATGGGGTCCACCGAGCATATTTTAACATGTTTTAAACATTTATTGCAACAAAAATACTCTTCCTCCTCAGTATACTCATATATCCCACATTCGTTGTAAAAATATCACCGTTAATATATTATTAAAATAATATATTTAAATGAATTATTTTATCGAGAAAAAGATAAAATATTAATTTTCAACAATTGTCATTTTAAAAATTTTCTCCATCTATATCCACATAAAATCAATATTTTCCTCATCATATAAATCAATAATTAATTATTCACAAATAATATTACGAGAATCACAATATTGACAACAGCAGCCTTCACAGGAAAGAGGGGCTTTCAATAAGAATTTCTTCTTCTTGGCGTAATGATTAGGTGACCAAACCTCTCCTTAGGCAGAACTTTCTAGACATTGCCAACAATGTTATCTAATAATATTATTAGGATAATATGAATTATTGCTTCGATAAAGAAAAATCGTGTAATGACAATTATTGAAACAACAAAGAATATAAAATATCAACGTTGACAATTATTAACTCAATAAAATCTTTGAGCGGTAATTATCGTAACCATTATTGAGTAGTGCCTTCTTACTTAAGAATTAATAATTGGTGCAATACGTCGTGTCTTCTTGTTCAACAACAGCGTATTAGTGTGTTTTAACCACCCAGTATTCCAACAAGATAATACTTGAATAACAACTGGCAGATTATTTAAAAACAACTTATATTTGTCGTTTTCTTCATCCAATCGCTTTTCGTTATGGGGCCCACATATGGTCAGCGCTATGGCCGTCGCATACGAATATTCCCAAGACAGATGCGAATATTCCACGACCAAACGAATATTCCCAAACGATAATGAATATTTTATAACCACTTGCTTATTTTGAAATATTTGCGTATTTAACCCTTAACTATCCACATTAATCAAATCAACCCTTACTATTTCAAAATAATAAATAAAGGAAATTCCTTTTTATTTAAAAATTTCGGGGTCTTACACGTATCCTTCCGGACTCGTTATCGCATTTTCGACATGTATGTCATAAGAGCTCCCGCTCTGAAGAAGCGTATGTACCAATGTGACTGAGACGGTTGGGTCGCCATGCGACCACCTTCACGGAAAAGGGGTTCGCCTACCTCTCCATGCTTTTTGTCGTTACCTCCTAGGGGTTCATAGAAGTGGGCTTTGCTCGATTAGTGCCCAATTCCTACATCCACATCCGGCATTCATTGCCTTTTGTCATGAATTAGGGATTTCTCCTCCGTTGACATCTTCTTCACCTCTTCTCTCTGCCGGAAAGTCTCTAGAAGCGAGGCTTCAAAATGTTGAGTAAGCAGTCTCCCCACCCAACACCGATTCGAGAGAGGAGACCTTGATGGATACCCCTTCCAAAGCAACAAGGGTTGGCACGAGAAGTGTTTTAAATCCACGGACGAGATCTCTTCTCTTCCAGATTGGACTACTCGATCGGGTCTCTCACGACTTTGGAGACATCTCCAAGAAGCGTGTGAGGGAGATGGCGGATTTTTGAAAAAGATTCCTCCAAAAGAATGGAGTTTTACACTTCGACCAAACAAGCTGGCTATATGACCACAAATGTAAGTTTGAACAACTTTGTAACATAATTTTGAGATATATAAATGATACGGGTTACGATATATGGTTTTTGCAAGATCTACGATCAAACCAACTTCTTTGGAAGTGAAAGATCCGGAAGATTTTTGGTGGGAAGAAATACGGATGTGACGAAGAAGCATCGATCAAGATTCTTCTCGGTGATCCCCTATCACCGATCCACCAACTACCTCCCTTCAAAATGATGAACCCCAAACCGATGAGCCCAACATATCAAGAAGAATCCTCAGACCCGTAGAAGAAAAGATCCGCAAAAAATCCAAATCCACCCAACCGGATACACACCCGAAAGTGATCCGAAACAATTCCGAAAGCAACCCCACAAGCAAATTTGACATCAACCCCAATCCTACACCCTACGAATCTATCCACTGAGGAGAGTTTCTCGACATTCCTTTCGCACGATAGGGCCAAGGTTCTTCGTGTGAAAAGATAAGAGGCGAGGATAACCCCCGACTGCCGAGGAGCTCCAAGTTCCTTCGTCTTGGTACCGACATCCCTCGATAATCCCCCACGAAATCCAAGTACGATGATGAACCGACCGGATCTCGTCCCCACTCCATCCCAAAAAGGAAACATCCATCGAGACTGACCACCGGTTCATCTTTCGCACCTTCGTCAACCCCGAACCCACTCCTCGCCGGTGCCTCCTTCTCCCGAAACCATACATGTGGACTCCTCGCCAGTTCGCAATCAACCCCCGCCTTCCCCTCCAAGACAAACGACGGCCGAATTCCAGCAGGACGCCATGGCCTCTCCAACCATGTGGCCTCGATTTAATGCCCATTTTCCTTTCAACTGTATTCAACGCTTCGTTCGTGAAACCGATGATCATCGATTCGGGAACAGTTTCAAACGGGGATTTACTCGGGGAGGGCATGAGCTACTTGGCGAAGGTAAACGGTTCTCTTCTTTATTTCGAATTTATCTTCATACTTATACATCGAAAACCGATCAAATAATATTGGACATGCATAGGCGAATGCTGTGTTCGGGCATCTGCGTCCGAGGTCTCTCGAGGCCGAATCTAAGGAAGAGGCTTTGAGGAAGGAGAATGCCCTTCTGAAGTCTGCCTTGGCTAGGGAAAAGACTCAACGCGAATGCATTCTTCATACAAATGAAGGACTTCAAAAAGAGTTAGCTCAAACCAAGGGAGATGTGAAGGCCTCCAATGAAGAACTAAAGTCAACTAAAGCACAACACGAGGAGATCGTCAAAATGAATATTGACTTGGTTCAGAGGAGCGAGATAAGGATGGAGAAGATCAAGGAATTAAAGGCTGATGCTAAACTCCTGACTAAGACCATCCAAAAAATAGAGATGGCGGAGACTCGTCATCTGAACAAACGGCAAAAGCTTGAAGAAGAAATCCGAGAACTTAAGGCCCTTCGGGACCTTGGGCCTCCTCTGACCGATGATCTTCGCAAATAAATCTGTGAAGAGTATCGGAACTCGGATGAGATCAACGGGAAATAATGAAGATATACTACGAGAGTTACGAGTTTGTCTTAGGAGTCGTGGCAAGGAGAAGCTGATTGCAGCCAACGCGGATCCATCCTTGCTCGACTCTTCAGATGACGAGGATGGCGTCTGAAGCTGATTTTTCCTTAGTTTTATTGAAGAATATTTATGAAGACTTCTGTTATGTTTCTTTCTTTAATTTATAGGACTTGTAAAAATTATCTAATATTGTAATTAGATTGAATATCAATGAAAAAAGTGGTTTCATTCCTTATGACTTGATTGTATTTACTTTTCATCAATACTCGATATTAATTTAACTGGAAAGATGCACAAATTCTTTCATGGACTGAACTCGAATTGTTAAGTAATAACTGAACATGTCATATAACAGATAAGATGAAGTTAAAGAATGAGGCATTTCGAACTCAGCACTTAGAAAAAATTTTAGGTAATAAAGTAAAGGGATACTTATTAGTTACCGAAGTGTGAGACAGATCTGCTTCATTAGGAATTTGTTTACCCCGAAAGGCCTAACAAAATCAAAAGATGACATTTGTCTACCACGAAGGGCCTGACAAAGTCTAAGGATGACACTTGCCTACCACGAAGGGCCTGACAAGGTCTAAGTGTCGACAATTGCCTACCACGTAGGGCCTGACAACATCTTAAGGATGACACTTGCCTACCACGAAGGGCCTGACAAGGTCTAAGTGTCGACAATTGCCTACCACGCAGGGCCTGACAATGTCTTAAGGATGGTGTTTGCCTACCACGAAGGGCCTGACAAACCCATAAGGTCCGCCTGCCATTAAGGCTACCATCGAATGGTCAGCGAGTCCACCCGAACCTCCTAACACCGATGACGTTTGCGTACCACGAAGGGCCTGACAAACTCATAAGGACCACTGCCAAAAAAGGCTACCATCGAATGGTCACGAGTCCACCCGAACCTCCTAGCACCGAGATGGCGTTTGCCTACCACGAAGGGCACGACAAACTCATAAGGACCACTGCCGAAAAAGGCTACCATCGAATGGTCAGCGAGTCCACCCGAACCTCCTAGCAACGATGACGTTTTCCTACCACGAAGGGCCTGACAAACTCATAAGGACCACCTGCCGAAAAGGCAACCATCGAATGGTCAGCGAGTCCACCCGAACCTCCTAGCACCATTGAACTGATCAGCAACGAAGACAAGATTTGTTTGAGAAAAAAGGGAACTATTATTGATGATGACATAAATATTTACAGACTTCCGATGTCTTCGACATCATTTTCTTGAAAGTACTTCTAAGCTCGCCCGCGTGCAAGTATTCTTAATTGTCGACCGTCTAATGCCTTCAACCGATAAGTCCCGGCTTTGACACTCAAATGATTTCATCTGATCCTTCCCGGTTTGGCATCGCTTTTCCAGGATTACGAGGCGTAGATGCTTCGGCTTCTCTGAGGACAAAATCTCCTACTTCAAACCTGCGAAACTTTACCCCCTTGTTATAAGGCAGCTACTCTTGACGATAAAGTCGCCAATTTGATTAAGGATTTTCTCTGACTTCCTCAAGCAAATCAAGATTGGCCTTAAGCCCTTCCTCATTGTAGATCTCTTTGAATTGGCTAACCCGAAGACTTGGAGATCCAATTTCAACTGGGACTAAGGCATCAGTACCATAAGCCAATCTGAAGGGTGAATCCCCCGTTGTATTCCTCGGAGTAGTTCGGTAAGCCCATAACACGCTAAGTAGCTCTTCTGGCCATCTGCCCTTGGCTTCGTCCAATCTACGCTTGATCCCATTCAGCAGCGTTCTGTTGGTCACTTCAACTTGTTCGTTTGACTGAGGATGAGCTACTGAAGTCTTTCTGTGCTGGATCCCCAGTCCTTTCAAAAATGCTTCAAATTTCGATCCCACAAACTGACGTCCATTGTCCGATATTACCACCTTAGGAATCCCGAAATGAAATACTACTGATTCTTTCAAAAATTTTAAGCATTCCTGTTCCGTTATTAACCTAAGTGGCTTTACTTCTACCCATTTGGTCATATAATCGATGGAAACTATAACAAAACTGACTTGACCTTTTACTTTCGGTAGTGGGCCCAGTATATCAACCCCCCAGACAGCAAAGGGTATAGGAGACAAGATCGAGTATAGCTCTTCTGGTGGCTGATGTGGGATCAGACTGTTGAGTTGACACTTCTCGCACTTCTTGACATATTCAGTCACTTCCTTGAAGATGGTAGGCCAGTAATACCCTTGTCGAAGTACTTTATAAGCTAATGACTTAGCCGTCATATGGTCGCCACAGATGCCTTCATGTACTTCTCGGAGAGCATATTCAGCTTCAGATGGAGTCAGGCATTTCAGTAGTGGAGATGAGAAGGCCCTTCGGAATAGATCCCCATAAATCAGAACAAAATTAGCGCTCTTATACTTGATTTTCTTGGCTAGCATCCGATCCGAAGGTAAGACGCCATCTACCAGATACTCTATATATGGAGTCAACCAGCAGTTGGTTCGGTCAATGCACATCACCGATTCATAATGGACACTAGGATGTTGCAAAATTTCTAAGTAAACCGACCCATCAAAGACGTTAACATCCGTAGTGGCTAATTTGAGAAGTGCATCGACAATTGAATTGTTATTATGTTCGATTTCAAATTCGTAGGATTGGAAATGTTGAAGTTGTTCCTTCAATTCTGCTAGATATTTGATCATTTTTGGGCCTCGAGCTTCATATTGCCCAGAAAGTTGCTTAACGACAAACTGAGAATCACTAAAGATGATTATTCTTTGCACTTAGAGACTATTTGCCCGTCGTAACCCTGCAAGTACCGCCTCATACTCAGCTTCGTTGTTTGTCGCTTTGAACTGAAATCGATGGCTCTTTGCACCTTGAATCCCTCGGGACTCGTCGAGAATAATCCTCGCCTCATCTTGACGTCCGTGGTAGAAGACCCATCTGCATCTGGCGTCTCACGAACTCGCCTCATTGAAGAAGCGCAGAATCGCTTTCTGTCAGATCCTTGACTTTCTACCACAACTTCATCGACTTGAGAAACGAGCATTCAACCACAAAATCAGCCCAAGGCTTGCCCTTTGATGGTTGTTCGGGGATGATATTCAATGAAAAATTGGGACAACTCCATCGTCCGTGCAATTTAATCTTCCCGATACCTCGGGTTTACCCATAATCTTCTTCAAAGGTCGATCTGTGTATACTATTACCAATCTACCTCGGAAGTATTGCCTAAGCTTTCGATTAGCGGTTATTAAAGCAAAAGCAAACTTTTCAATGTTCGGTACCTTGTTTGAGATCCGAAGGACATGGCTTACATAATAAACCCGGTCTTGCTTACCCCAACTTCACGCACCAAAAGCGCTCCTACGCCAACGAACTAGCCGCTAAGTATAAATATAGAGGCTCGGCGAGAGCGGGCTTCACCAACAAAGGCGCCAAGAAGATAAGTAGGACTTGATGCTCGAAGGCGCGTCCTCACGCTCCGAAGTTCATTGAAACGTCTTTGCATTCTTCGGCCCTTTCAATGTATCAAAGAACGGTAAACATCTTTCTGCCGACTTGGACATGAATCTCCTTAAAGCTGCAATCCTTCCAGTCAGACGTTGAACATCTTTAAATGACTGAGGAGACTTCATGTTCGAGGATCGCTTGAATCTTCTTTGGATTGGCTTCAATTCTCTCTCGGTCGACAAGATAACCCGAAATTTGCGCCCCCTAGGCCAGAAGGTGCACTTAGTGGGGTTCAATCTTAAATTGATGACTAATTGTCTGAAAGCATTCTTCTAAATCATCCAGATGTTTATGCACCAACATGCTCTTGACAATCATGTCGTCCACGTACACCTCCACATTCCTGCCCAGCTGATATTTGAAGACATGGTTCATCATCTTCTGGTATGTGGCTCCGGCATTGATGAGGCCGAAAGTCATTTTCTTATAGGCATATACCGAACGATGCGTAATGAACGCCGTCTTCGGTATATCCTCTTTGCACATGGAAATTTGATGATATCCAGAGAATGCATCCATGAAACTTAATAAAGCATACCCCGAAGTGGCATCGATGAGTTGGTCGATGTGGGGCAGCGGGTAGAAATCCTTTGGACAAGCTTTATTTAAATCGGTGTAATCGATGCAGACTCGCCATTTACCATTCTGCTTCTGGACCAGCACCGCATTTGCCATCCATTGTGGGTAATCGATTTCGAAGATGAAGTCAGCTGCCAATAATTTAGTAATTTCTTCATCAATGATTCGTTGACGTTCAGGTGCAAAGATCCTCCTCTTACAGCGGATTTGGTTTCTTTGTGGGTCCACCTCCAACCGATGCTCGTGATATCCCCGCTTACTCGGCATATCACGAGGTTCCCATGCGAAAATGTCAACATAGCATTGCAGGAGCTCCATGAGGTTCGTCCGGAGAGGTTCCGGCAGACCCGAACTTATTTTCACCGACTTGTTCGCCTTGCCCGGGATGAGCTCTATCTCTTCCGTTTCTTCAACTGGCATGACCAACGGTTCGGAACTACTCTCTGTGAAGGGTTCGATCTCTATCACCATGGTAGTGCTTCGCTTGATACTCCCACTCCCGAAGTGATCACGGCGTTCTATAACACCTTCGGCGGATCCAAATCCCTTTCACCTCGCTTTACCCCATGAGTAGTAGGAAATTTGATTTTGAAATGAGGAATTGAGGTCACAGCTTGCAAAGCAATTGAAGTAGGCCTTCCCAAAATAGCATTATAAGCAGAATCTACATGCACAACATAAAATTTGCAAATAATTTCTACTGTTGAAGGGGCCGTTCAAGATGATTTGGTAGTTCAATGGTTCCAAAGCCACCTTGGACCAAGGTCGTTACTTAAAACCATATAAAGAGCCTCTGTCCTATCTCCATCTTTTCGCTTCGTCTAGGTGCATCCTTTGATAAGCGTGGGCATCTGAGAATATCTCTGAAGACCCATTATCTACCATCATTCTCTTCATATCCACCTTGAACCCACTTGCGCGACAAGACCAATGATCCCTCATGCGATTCGATGACTTAGAAGGTAATCTTCATCGATAAAGGAGATTACCGTACTTTCGAATAAAGGTCTGTCGTTTTTTCGGATTCGGTATCCGCCATCGACATAATCGAATCCAAGTAACCGGTGCCGCTTCTTTCCAACGAGTTTGCTGTGAAGTACCCCGGTGATGACATCTATCACATACCTTCGCAGTCATTCGCTCGTGAGCCGGGCAACGCTTCTTTGAACTGGTTGAGCTCTTTGGAGCAGCCCTCTGTCTCTTTGTTGATTAGTTCTGGCAGCCACATACTGAATTAAAGCCCCACCTTGTACCTTTCTTTCAATAAAGTCCTTCAAACTAGCATAGTCGTTCGTATCGTGACCCGAAGCTTGATGGTAATCACAATACTTACGAGAATTCCCTTTTTCGAGCTTAATGTTATCTCGGGGTGGCTTGAAGATAGGTTGATCCTTAATCTGATCCAAGATAACAGCCCTGTCTGTGTTGAGTGTTGTGTACGTCCTATTCACTCTCGAAATTTGGAGCGAGACGAACGTCCTCCACCACATCTCCAATTGTTATATTTCTTGACCCACCCGTAGCGGTCTTTATTCCCTTCATTCTTTTTTTCCGGTCTCTATCGGTTCTCATCCCGTCTGTCTCCTTGCTTTGGTCTGAAGAAGGACGCTTGAGGTCATCCACGGCTTCCTCCACTACGATATAGCCTTGACTTTGTCGAAGGCTTCAAATGAGACTCTTCGGGTGATGAAATATTAACTTCTTCACCAACTTCTCTGATTTGACCAGATCTAACCCATTCTGAAACAGTCCAACGGCTTGTAGATCATTCAGGTCTGTCACTTGGCCGACTGCTTCACGGAACCGCTTCACATATTGGCCCAAAGATTCATTCGAATCTTGTCGAACCGAGCCAACGTAAACAGTTGGTTTTCCCCTTCTTTTGTTGCTCCCGAAGTGAGCATGAAACTTCTATCGCATATCCGCCCAAGATGAAATTGAATCCGAGGGCAAAGTCCCCATCCACTTGCCGCATCATTTCTCGGCGTTGTAATAAAAGTATGACACTTAGCAAAGATCGCTAAAGTCATAATAATCCATCGATCGATCGAATGCCGATGTGGTCATAGGATCCCCGATCCATCATAAATTTCGATATGGGGCAACTTCTTGGTGGGATCAGCTTTTTCTTTAAGAATCTCCGCGGAAAAAGGGGATGCCTTCTTTCTCGAAGTATCTTTCATTTTTTGTACTTCGGCAAGCTGCTTTCGAAGTTCTTTTAACTCTTTAACCAGATACTCCACACCTTCTGGTTGAGATGATGCTTCTTTTTCCGGTGACTCCTTCCTCCTCTGAGTGGACCGGTTTCTTACAATAGAGCCTTCAACTCTAGAAGGACTTTTACGATGACGAGTGTCCACAGGGTGGTGTACCCTCAGTAGACTCTCGGGAGTACGATCTCTAGATATACTTCGTCTCTGAGCTCGGGCACTATGGCGAGAATGTGCAACAACAAGGGCTTTCTTTGTGGTCTCAGGAGTGTGATCTCTGGATCGACCTCTTCGTTCTTTTGACCCTGCTCCTTAGAATCGACAGGGTGATGTGCCCTCCTCGATCTTTGAGGAGTAGGGCTTCGGGATCTTCTTCTTTCTCGAGTTCGGCCCCGAGACTCTCGTCTTGAATGAACAGGCTCTTTCCCACTTCGGTGTCCTTGCTCTTCGGACTGATCATAACTGAGCTCTTCGTCCCTCAACTCTACCATCCGGGCCATCTGCTCAGCTATATCTTGTCGCTGCTTCACGAGTACTTCCATAGCTCTGTCCGCTTCATCTGCCATCTTAGCCAGTCGTGAAGCTTTTTCGTCTTGGTCATCTCGGTATCGAGTTCTAGGCGAGGTGCCTTCTACTAGTTTTCGACCATGGCCAGATGCTTTCTCCATCGGGAAGACTAGCCTACGTTGAGCCTTGCCCACCGCCTTCGGCCGAAAATCTGCATGTGATCGTTTGGACGCTGTGCTGGCATGAACACTTATTGCCGGTCCTAAACGATCCTCGATGGACACTGGAAAGTCGATTGGATTCATGGCGACCATCGGCGCCGCCGAATGTAGGCGTTCTACTCTTTACCATGAACACTGACGTAGAACAAACACCGTCTGTGATTGAAAAATACTCAGGACACTAGAACTCAGCCCTCCTTCTAGCGCCAATGTTAACGCCAAGATCTTTCTCCACGTCCCAATCACCAAGACGCGTCCGATATCCTGCACAGTTCAACAAGTCAACACCAAAAGCTTGACGGCCTGACCGTCGAGGGATAGCTCCGGCGTGAGAGTCAGTATCGGTGATCACAAGGTCAACAATGGAGAGAAAATAATGTCTAATGTCTGAGAGAGAATAATAATATGAATGTGTGTAATATTTTGATACTTACCCTCTTTTGTGATCCTAGCCCCATACATACTCCAATCTCGGCCATCGTACACCCATCATCTCCCGACACCTTTTCCCCACTCCCCGGTCATTTCAGCCTAAAGTATGTAGCCTACTCTCTCACCTGCTACCACTCTTTGCCACCGCTGGTCATCTGAGTCCCATCCTCATTAATGCCATGCAGAAAGGTGGCAAACATAGTAGTCAACTATCGTTTGGCATAATGATTACCGGTCAAAGTTGGGTTAAGTGACAATTTGTATAATGGGCCAATTCAATGACTAAGCCCAAATAATGGAAATGACCCAAACGACCGGATCCAACCGAAAGGACCCAATGAAATAATCAAATAAATGGGCCCAAACCATTCGGACCAAGCAGGACTAGCGTAACATGATCCAAGGGAGGAGCCCATTAAGTCTGGCCCAATAAGGATAAGGATTATGGCCCAACAACTATGTTTTTGAATTATAAACAAACCAATTAATCAATATGTTAATATCAGATGCCCGATAGAATAAAGTAGGGAAATTTGACTTCATTAGGATGTTAAAGTAATTAAGATCAGAACCTTATATATGTTGTTTAATTAATAATGTTTGGTATAACTGAGGCGAGGGCAGATCCTCTGTCCCAAATTTGTCTATCCCCCTCTATCCCCCTAATTAAATTTTGACATTTGGCCATACTAATTAACTCTAATGACGCCCCCAAAATAGGTATACATCACCCATTCTCGAAGTTGTCAATACATGGTACGTAAACAACTACAACTTTATTATTACAACAAGAAACTGTGAGTTTGAATACAAATATTATCTTCTAGACAATATCTATACTCAAATAAATCCTCATCACATTTATTGATACATTATTTTACAAAATGGTGAGGACTACTAAACAATCCTTTCTAAAACCTTCATTCCATACCGACTACTTACTCGCTTATATTCTCGCCTCCGAGAAGAAAAATGGAACAAAAGGAAAAGGGTGAGCTCAACTAGCCCAAGAAAGAATATTATGACTAAGATAATATACAACAAATTATCGTTAGTCTTCAACAGGAAAAATCTAATAGAATACAATAGACAACAAATTTTAAATCAATATTCACAATGAAATAATAATTCATTAGAAGAGTTAAGTAGAGAATGCAAACTACTATCTTCTATGTATGAATTTAAAAGTTCATCGCTCATCTTTTATCCTCGTAACATCAATCAATATACATCCGAATCAAATATTCATCTTTGCACTATGTGCCAAAGATATTCATCATTGGTCATGTTCATCTAAACACTGCTCATCTTTGCACTACTACCAAAGATATTCTTCAGAAATCATTCATCTTTGCACTATGTGCCAAAGATATTCAATAATATCATCATTTAAGATCGAGGATGATGAAAAAATATTTTTAAAGAAACGAATCCAAAGGAAACAAAATGACAAGGATTAAGGATTAAGGATTCGTACTTTGTTTTATCCATGTTCAAAAATACCTCAAAAAAATAATCATAGTGGTGTAAAATTCAAGAATGATCAAAACATGGATACAATCAAAGCTAGTATCCATAATAGATATTTTGGACAAAAGAAGAAATTTTATTTTTATGAATAAGGTCAGATATGTGAATAGTGCCGATACGTGAATAGTAAATCTCGACACCAAAAGATAGAAATTCCACAAAAAAACATCTTCACGCTTAATAGTACTTGTGAATAGTACTCGTGAATAAGAATCTCGTGAATAGTAACTCGTGAATAAGAACTCATGAAAAGTAACCCCGACATGAAAAAGTTCCAAATTTGATAAAAAGTTCAACCAATATTTCAAAGATAATGATATTGAAGAAATAATATCATTTGAGAAGAAAATAACATCCCTTACCTCGAAAGATTAAGATTTTAATTTGAATACCGGGTATAAGGTCAAGGAACTGCACCGCCTAACAATACTCAAAGTATACTCAAAATACTCACAAGAATACGCCGATAATATAGAGAGAAAACTTCAGCTTTCGTGTGATTTTCAATTCTAACCTAAGACCCTATTTATAGAAAATCGCTTAGAACACCAAAAGCAGTAAAATTTAATAAAATAATAATATATATTATAAATTTCCTACGCCCATCTTTTGAAGATTTGATTTCAGCAATTATCATATCACATGTTAGCCCACTTAAATGCAAAAAAACGTTTTTTTTTAAAATAATAATTAAAACTTCCAAAATCAATTATTTTGAGCTTCAAACTTCAATAATTCATAATAAATAGCCCTTTTATCAAAAAATTTGAATCTCATGAGTTTTTATAGGAAATTCAATTTCTACAACTTTGCGTAAGAAAGTTTTTCCAAATTCCAAACAAAAATTGACCAAATCCACAAACAGCAATTTTACAAGCTATAATCAAATTTCAACCAATAAATGGGGTCCACCGACATGTTTAACATGTTTTAAACATTTATTGCAACAAAAATACTCTTCTCTCCTCATATACTCATATATCCCACATTCGTTGTAAAAATATCACCATTATTATATTATTAAAATATAATAATATATTTAAATGAATTATTTTATCGTAAAAGATAAAATTTCAATTTTCAACAATTGTCACATTAAAATTTTCTCCATCTATATCCACATAAAATTAATATTTTCTCATCATATGAATCAATAATTAATTATTCACAAATAATATTACAGTAATCACAATATCGACAACCGTGCAGCTTCCCAAGAAAGAGGGGCTTTCCAATAAGAATTTCTCCTCATCGGGCGCCGCAATTAGGTGACCAAACCTCTCCTTAGATGTAACTTTCTAGACATTGCCAATAATGTTATCTAATAATATTATTCAGATAATATGAATTATTGCTTCGATAATGAAAAATATCGTGTAATGACAATTATCAAACAACAAAGAATATAAAATATCAACGCAAAGAATTATTAAATCAATAAAATATCGAATAAAGAATTTATCAGAACCATTATTGAGTAGTGCCTTCACGTAAGAATCAATAATTGGTGCAATACCGTGGTGCTAATGTGTGTTTTAACCAATTTAGTATTTTAACAAAGATTAATCTGTGAATAACTACGCCGTTATTTTTAAACAACTTATATTTGTCGCTTTTCTTCATCCAATCGCTCGTTATGGGCCCACACATGGTCGCTACCGTCGCAGCATTAATATTCCCCGACAAAGATTTAATATTCCACTACCACCAAACTAATATTCCCTAACAACAATGAATATTTTATAACCACTTGCTTATTTTGAAATATTTCATGTATTTTACCCCTAACTATCCACATTAATCAAATCAACCCTTACTATTTCAAAATAATAAATAGAGAAAATTAAATTTCATTAATAATAAGTTGGGGTCTTACAACCTCCCTCCTTATGAAATTTCGCCCTCTAAATCGACGACGACACTCGTGTGTTTCAAAAGGTGAGGATACCTCGCTTTCATTTCCGCTTCCAATTCCTGTGTCATTTCCTCTATAAGATGATTCCTCCACAAAACTTTAACTTGTGGTATGACCTTTTCACAGTAGGACATGCTCCTTCCTATCCAAGATCTTGACAGTACCTCCTCATACGTTAAGTCTTGGCTATCTCGTCCGGTTCTAACTCTATAACGTGGTTCGGTCTTTCACATATTTATTTAAGTATGATATATGTGAAACACATTATGAACACGTAGACATACTTGAGGTAACGCAAGTCTATAGGCTACATTTTCTACTACTCGGTCAAGAATTTGAAATGGACCAATAAATCGTGGATCGAGCTTTCTCTCTTCCCAAATCTTGTAACTCCCTTCCATGGAGCAACTCGCAACAATACATGATCCCCTACACTAAATTCCACGCCCTTTCGATGAAGATCCGTGATAACTCTTTTGTCGATCTTGTGCCGCTTTGTATACGTTGTCGAATCATTTGATCTTTTTCAGAGTCATACGCATTTAACTCGGGTCCCAAACAATGTTGCTTCACCCACCTCATCCCAACATATTGGAGAACGACATTTTCGCCCATATAATGCTTCAAATGGAGCCACACCTATACTTGCTCGATAATCGTTGTTGTAGGAGAATTCCACCAATGGTAAATACTTATCCCAACCGCCCTTGAAGTTCAGGACACGTAGTCTTAATAGATCTTCAAGAGTTTGAATAGTCCCTCTCGATTGTCCGTCTGCTTGGGGATGGTATGCCAACTAAATCAAAACTGCGCTCATAGCTTTTTGCAAGCTAACCCAAAATCTTGAAGTGAATCTTGGGTCACGATCCAAACTATGGATACAGCATGCCATGCAACCTCACAATCTCATTCACGCATATACTAGCAAGACATTCAAGGAATAAGTCTCCAGACGGCAAGAAATGAGCAGACTTGGTTAATCTATCAACAATAACCCAAATAGCATTGATGCCTTGAGAAACCGTAGGAAGACCCAGAACTAAATCCATGGTAATGTGTTCCCACTTCCATTTCGGAATCTCAAGTGGTTGCAAACGGACCCTTAGGTACTAGATGCTCCGCCTTTACACGCTGACAAGTTAAACACATCGAGATAAACTTTGCAATCTCTCTCTTCATATTGTTCCACCAAAATGTATGTCAAGATCACGATACATTTTAGTACTTTCCGTGATGGATTGCAAATGGTGTATCAGTGTGCCTCCATCATAATCTTGTACTTCAAATCGAGTCGTTAGAACACAAAGTCTAGAGTGGACTCAAGTATTCCTTCTTCATCAATTCTCGCTCCTAATAGCTCCTTTTGTACTTTCTTCTTCATAACGATCACTCCGGCCGGTGGCTCGAGCAACCTTAACTTTTCTATTAAAGTTGGTCTCTACGCGTATACTTGACATCATCGCACTCGCTCCTCGCAGATATGATCTTCTACTCAACAGTCACCTACCACGCTCGCTTTTTTCGTGATGGTATTGAATAGTGTGGTCGTAGTCTTTCAATAGCTCGAGCCAACGTCGCCGCCGCATGTTGAGTTCTTTTTGAGTGAAGAAATATTTAAGGCTTTTATGGTCCGAATATATCTCCACTTTCTCCCCATATAGATAAGTGCTCCATATCTTTAGCGCGAAAACGATCACGCTAACTCTAGATCATGAGTAGGATAATTCCTCTCATACTCTTTTAAGTGTCGCGAGGCATAAAGCTATGACTTTCCCACGCTGCATGAGAACACATCCTAACCCTTTGCCTCAAGCATCATCATCAGAGATAACAAATCCATCCGAACCAGATGGTATTGTTAGACAAAGCCGTAAATAAGTCTCCTCTTAAGCTTGGAAACTCTTCTCGCATTCTTCGCTCCAAACGAATTTTGTATCCTTCCGAAGTTAATGAAGTTAATGGAGTAGCGATTCGAGAAAACCCTTCCACGAATCTCCGATAATAACCAACTAAGCCAAAAAGCTACGATTTTTTCACCACCGACTTTTGTTGTTCTAACTTCAGATTGCTTCAATCTTCACGGATCAACAGATACTCCATGTTTTCGACACCACGCGCCCAAGGAATGCTACTTCCTCAAGCCGTAACTCGCATTTCTTCAATTTGGCATATAGTTTGTTTTCACGAAGCCTTTCGAGTACCAATTTTCAAATGGTGCTCATGATCTTCACGACTTTTGGAATATATAAGGATGTCATCAATAAAGACAACAACGAACCGATCCAAATATTCCTTGAATACTGGCTCATCATATCCATGAAAGTCGCAGAGCATTAGTTAGTCCAAAAGACATGACTAAGAATTCATAATGCCCATACCGAAGTTCTAAAGGCGCGCTTTGAATATCCTCGCCTAATCTTCATTGATGATATCCGTAATCTAAGATCGATTTTTGAAAAGAATTGTGCCCTCTTGCAATCGGGTCAAACAAGTCATCAATACGAGGTAGAGGATACCTATTCTTGATGGTGACATGGTTCAATTCCCCGATAGTCAATACAAAGTCGATACTCCCCGCTCTTTCTTCTTTACAAATAAAACAGAGCACCCCAAGGAGATGTACTAGACTAATGAAACCGATGTCCAACAATTCCTCGTAGTTGGACCTTTAACTCCCAAGTTCAATAGAGCCATTCGATATGGGGTTTTAGAAATGGGCTTTGTACCGTGTTCAAGATCAATAAAGAATTCAACTTCACGCTCGGGGTAGACCGAAGTTCTTCAGAAATACGCCAGAAAGTCAATAACAACAGAATATTATTCAAATTTGACGTGTCTTTATTCAAATCCATAACATGGGCTAAGAAAGCTTGACATCCGCTTTTTCAATAAACGAATAGCTTTTATGATTAGATATGATGATGTTGATTGATTTTAATGGTTTAGTTGCTTGAATTGCATAAACAAAGTTAGGAATATGAAAACTAACAACCTTATTTAAAACAATCAATTTTGGCATGATGAGTAGTTAACCAATCAATCCCTAAAATCACATCAAAAGCAAGTATCTTTAAAGAGATAAGGTCAATGTGTAAGGTGATGGTGCCAACTTGAATCAAACAAGATTTATAAACAGTGGATGTGATGAAAGTTTTCCTAACTGAGTTTCCACAGATAAAGTCAAAGTCTAATTTCTCCTGAGTCAAGTTTAAACGCTGAGCACACGCAGAGAGATAAATGAATGGGTAGCACCAGATCAAGTAAGGTATAAACTTCGCAAGAATTTATAAATAGCTTACCCGTGATCACCTCGCTTTGGGTTCCTCGATTATGACCAACCACAACAAACGCCTTCCCTAATCGCTGACTTTGACTTTTCTCGGGATGTTTTTTGAGTCACCGTCCCTCACTGAACTAGGTTTCGCCATCGCATAATCTCGAGCGATATGTCCTTCCTTTCCACAATTATAGCATACCTTGAACTGTCAGGGATGCTTGACCGATATGTCCTCTTTCCAAGATTTATAAAGATATGACCGGTGGTCGTTTCTCCTCCCTTAGAACCAGCTTGTCACGCAAGACCGCTGCCTTCATATGGTCGTTGTTAAATCTCCTCTTTTAAAATCTCCTCCCGACTCGCTTCTTCTATTTTCACGGCCATGATTACCACCAGAGTGGTTACCATTTTTGTCCGTCTGCTTTTCTCCGCCGGTTATCATTATTTCGCTGATCGCTATCTCTCGTACGATCCTCGGTCATGGTCCTCATTGACCGCACTCGTTATCTCGCTTCTAATAATTGAGCCCTCACATACAACATCCGGAAGAGAGAGAAAGTTTATGAGAAATGAGATATCGACGACGCCGGGTTTCAAACCTCTAAGAAACATCCGCCATATACGCTCCTCATTCTCCACCAAATGAGGTGCAAACTCGATAACTCGCAAACTTTGCCTCGCATCGAGACACCGCCATGTTGTTTTGCTCTAACTGATGAACTCCACTTCCTTCATATACGATTTAACACTTTCGTGAAAGTATTTGTCATTAAATAGTTTCAAACGCTTCCCAAGACATGCCGCCGAAAAAAGTACCGATGGGTACGCTTCACGCACTCCCACCAAGAGTCCGCTTCGCCACGGAACATAAAGGTGGCGAATGGAACCTTCTCGTTCTCTCCGCATCCCAAGACATCGAATATCTTGGTAATTTTTTTGACCCATGTTTCCGCCCATGATCGGATCCGCTTTCCCTTAAATTCGTGGTCCCAACTCTTCGAATCGCTTGGGTCGTGACAACCCGTGAATTGCTATCATTTCTCTCAGTATTTTGAACACGAAGTCTCCTCGTCTCGATTTTGCATGAATCGCAAAAAGCTTCTAAACATCCCCTCGCTCATCATCTCGCTCAGTGGTGTTGTTCACAGAGGAACATTGCCAATTGTCAGACGCTCTCCTCGCTGGTGAGTACAAAGCGCCTCCACTGGCCTCATTTCCATTGTTAATATTCTCACGACATTCTCAAACACCGCCATAAAACAAGGGTTAATTAAGGAAATCAATATATCACATAATATCCCTATATATCGACCAACTAAAAAATAAGCTTAGTAGGACACACTAGCTAAGGATTTACTCGCTCTCCTCCTAGTTCTATTCCGATCTCCGCCAGAGATCATATCCCTAAGCTCGATACCAACCGTGACGCCCAAAATAGGTATACATCACCCATTCGAAAGTTGTCAATACATGGTATGTAAACAACTACAACTTTATTATTACAACAAAAAACTGTGAGTTTGAATACAAATATTATCTTCTGACATAATATCTATACTCAAATAAATCCTCATCACATTTATTGATACATTATTTTACAAAAATGGTGAGGACTACTAAACAATTCTTTCTAAAACCTTCATTCCATACCCCGACTGCACTCGCTTATATTCTCGCCTCCCGAGAAGAAAAATGGAACAAAAAGGAAAAGGGTGAGCTCAACTAGCCCAAGAAGAATATTATGACTAAGATAATATACAACAAATTATCGTTAGTCTTCAACAGGAAAAATCTAATAATATACAATAGACAACAAATTTTAAATCAATATTCGCAATGAAATAATAATTCATTAGAAGAGTTAAGTAGAGAATGCAAACTACTATCTTCTATGTATGAATTTAAAAGTTCATCGCTCATCTTTTATCCCTCGTAACATCAATCAATATACATCCGAATCAAATATTCATCTTTTGCACTAAAGCCAAAGATATTCATCATTGGTCATGTTCATCTAAACACTGCTCATCTTTGCACTACTACCAAAGATATTCTTCAGAAATCATTCATCTTTTGCACTATGTGCCAAAGATATTCAATAATATCATCATTTAAGACCGAGGATGATGAAAATATTTTTAAAGAAACGAATCCAAAGGAAACAAAATGACAAGGATTAAGGATTAAGGATTCAGATTTTTTGTTTTATCCATGTTCAAAAATACCTCAAAAATAATCATAGTGGTGTAAAATTCAAGAATGATCAAAACATGGATACAATCAAAGCTAGTATCCGTAATAGATATTTTGGACAAAAAGAAGAAATTTTATTTTTTTCAATGAATAGTGTCAGATATCGTGAATAAGTGCCGATACGTGAATAGTAACTCGACACCAAAAGATAGAAATTCCACAAAAACATCTTCACGCTTCATTAATAGACGTGAATAGTAACTCGTGAATAAGAACTCATGAAATAAGAACTCGTGAATAAGAACTCATGAATAGTAACCCGACATGAAAAAGTTCCAAATTTGATAAAAAGTTTCAACCAATATTTCAAAGATAATGATATTGAAGAAATAATATCATTCGAGAAGAAAATAACATCCCTTACCTCGAAAAGATTAAGATTTCTAATTTGGAATACCTGATATAGGTCAAGGAACTGCAGACCGCCTAACAATACTCAAAGTATACTCAAAATACTCACAAGAATACGCCGATAATATAGAGAGAGAAAACTTCGCTTCTCGTGTGATTTTCAATTCTAACCCAAGACCCTATTTATAGAAAACGCTAGAACACCAAAAGCAGTAAAATTTAATAAAATATTAATATATATTATAAATTTCCTTAGCCCATCTTTGCATCTGATTTCAGCAATTAATATCACATGTTAGCCCACTTAAATGCAAAAAAACGTTTTTCTTTATTTATAATAATTAAAACTTCCAAAATCAATTATTTTGAGCTTCTAACTTCAATAATTCATAATAAATAGCCCTTTTATCGTAGAAAATTGAATCTCATGAGTTTTTATAGGAAATTCAATTTCTACAACTTTGCGTAAGAAAGTTTTTCCAAATTCCAAATGTAAATTGACCCAAATCCACAAACGGGCAATTTTATTGTGCTATAATCAAATTTCAACCAATAAATGGGGTCCACCGACATGTTTAATATGTTTTAAACATTTATTGCAACAAAAATACTTTCTTCCTCCTCAGATACTCATATATCCCACATTCGTTGTAAAATATCACCATTATTATATTATTAAAATATAATAATATATTTAAATGAATTATTTTATCGTAAAAAGATAAAATTTCAATTTTCAACAATTGTCACATTAAAATTTTTTCCATCTATATCCACATAAAATTAATATTTTCCTCATCATATGAATCAATAATTAATTATTCACAAATAATATTACGTAATCACAATATCGACAACCGCAGTAGCCTCAGAAAGAGGGGCTTTCCAATAAGATTTCTCCTCATCGGGCGCCGCAATTAGGTGACCAAACCTCTCCTTAGATGTAACTTTCTAGACATCGCCAATAATGTTATCTAATAATATTATTCAGATAATATGAATTATTGCTTCGATAATGAAAAAATATGTGTAATGACAATTATCAAACAACAAAGAATATAAAAAATATCAACGCAAAGAATTATTAAATCAATAAAATATCGAACAAGAATTATCGTAACCATTATCGAGTAGTGCCTTCACGTAAGAATCAATAATCGTGCAATACCGCAAAGCTACGTGTTTTAACCACCAATTTAGTATTTTAACAAAGATAATCTCAGAATAACTACGCCGTTATTTTTAAACCAACTTATATTTGTCGCTTTTTCATCCAATCGCTTTCGCATGGGCCCATACATGGTCGCTACTGGTCAGCATTTAATATTCCCCGACAAAATATTTTTAATATTCCACATGTATTTTACCCTCTACCACCAAACTAATATTTCCCCACAACAATGAATATTTTATAACCACATTGCTTATTTTGAAATATTCATGATTTTACCCCTAACTATCCACATTAATCAAATCAACCCTTACTATTTCAAAATAATAAATAGAGAAAATTAAATTTCATTAATAATAAGTGGAATATGGGTCGTAAACGTGATGTTTATGCGAAAGCTCATCGGGCTGAGACAAGATTCGAGTGTAAAGCAAGGATGAAAATTAATTTTCATTTAACCGGTAAGTATCAGATCATTGAGTTTGTGGCTGATCATACACATGTGACTTCAAGTCCTAGAAAGACCCAATTTTTTAGGTCTCATAGGAGCATGAATCTAGCAAAAATCGTTGAAGCTGATATGGCTGATTGTTCAGGAATTGCTCCAAAAGCTGCCTTTGAATTTTTGAGTAGGCAAGCTGGTGGTCGTCAATATCTTGGATTTATTCTTGATGATTATAAGAATTATTTAAGCTCTAAGAGAACGAGGGAAATGAAGGTAGGGGAAACAGGTGGTGTGTTGGAATATTTACAACAAATACAATTGAATGATCCCAATTCTTTTTATGCTATACAAGTGGATGCAGATGATCTAATAACTAACATTTTTTAGGCCGATGCAAGGATGATGGTAGATTTTGATTACTTTGGTGATGTGGTATGTTTTAATACAACCTATAGAAAAAACAAAGAAGGAAGGCCTTTTGCCATGTTTGTTGGGGTGAATAATCATAAACAAACAATTATATTTGGTGCTGCATTATTATATGATGAGACTGCTGCAACTTTCGAGTGGTTGTTTGACACTTTTGCCAAGGCTATGTCTGGAAAGAAACCTAAGACAATTCTTACAGACCAAGATGCTGCAATGGCTAAAGCATTAGGTTTAAAATGGCAAGAAACTAAACATCGATTATGCATTTGGCACATTTATCAAAATGCAGCCAAACATCTCAGCAGTGTTTTTGAGAAGTTCAGAGATTTTTTCAAAGATTTTAGTTCTTGCATATATGATTATGAGGATGAAGATGACTTTTTGAATGCGTGGAAAAACATGTTTGAAAAATATGGACTCCAAGACAATGATTGGTTACACCGATTGTTTGGTATAAAGGAGAAATGGGCATTAGTTTATGGCTGGGAAACTTTTTGTGCAGATATTACCACCACCCAACGCAGCGAAAGCATGAATAGTTGTCTAAAAAAGTATGTAAGTTACAAACATGATTTGATGCGATTTTTTCAACATTTTCAAAGATTGGTTGATGATCGTCGTTTTGAAGAATTGAAGGCTGACCATAATGCAAGTCAAAGTTTTCCTGCATTGTCGTTCCCGGTGGAAATCTTGAAACATGCAGCAAGTGTTTACACACAAGAGATGTTTAAGGTATTTCAGAGTGAGCTATGTAAAGCTCATGATTGTGCCTTAAACTTCTTTGGCGAGTTTAGAACAGTGAGCAAATACATACTTAGCCCTCATGGCAAACATTCCCACCATAAAGTCATGTACAACTCAATAGATGGTAAGATTTCATGCAGTTGTAAGAAGTTTGAGTTTGTAGGAGTCTTGTGTGCACATGCTTTAAAGGTTCTATCTGCAAGAAATGTTAAGAGGATTCCTAGTCAGTATATCTTGAATAGATGGACAAAAACAATTAAGGTTGAGAGTGTAAAAGTCAGTTGCAATACTGCATGTGAAAGTGACCTAAGGGCAGAAATAGTGAAGCGTTATAGAGACTTATGCCGATTAAATATTCGACTTGCAACAAGAGCAGCAGAATCTGAAAATGCATATCAAATTGCTTTATCAGCAATTACCAAGGCAATGGCGGAGGTTGATGCATGTTTCAAAGAAAAAACAGTTGAAGAAGCTCCACATGCCCCATCACCAGCCATGAATAATGTGTCTGTTCTTAGTGGAAGTATTCTTATGGATGATAATGCTAACAGTAGAGTGAAAGGAATTAAAACCAAAGCAAGAGTGGTTGCTACACATAGTAGGCCGAGAAGTGCTTTGGAAAAGAACAAAAGAAAGAAAATGACTCGAAATAAAGCTATGCAACCACCGAGTGTTTCATCTACACAAATTGTTATGCCTTCTACGGTCCAAATCCAACAGGTATTTTTTTCCCTTTTAAAGTAGTATAAATACTTTTATGGCTAGGCTTATACTTATCTGTCTAATTGAAATGCAAGGACCCAATTGAGCAAAACTTATCACACAGAGCACCACTCTATTATTCAGTCAATGAGTCAAATGCAATGCCTCCACAAATGCAATTTAGACCGCAAATTCAACTTTCTCAGGTATTTATAGTTTCTCATTACCTTTAAATTATAATATTACTTGTAGAGGATATCACTTTGAAAACAAGTATAATTAACTTTGATTCTGATAATTTTATTGTGTCTTATTTTCTGTATACAAACCAGCAACAATTTATGGGAAGCTATGATAACATAAGCAATGAGGAATCTTCCACCAACATGGTTAACCTATCACAGGTAGTATAATGCATTCAATTAAATTATTTTTCCATGACTATTGATTTTTCAAATAATATTAGTCATATCTCTTTACATATGAATATGTTTATGAGTACAGACACAATTTCCATTGAGAGGAGTAGACTTGTTTGGCTCTCAACTCACAAGCCAAGAAGATTCATATATGGGGAGACGTCAATTTGCGCAATGAGAAGACAAAGTACTGGAAAAGCTGGGAAAGTTGGGAAAACTTTTGGTTATGTGTCTTAGTCAAATGGTTGTGGAGTTGACTATAATTAGTTAATTATTTTGATTTTTCCATGTACTGACTTTTATATGTATGGTTTGTGTCCTAAGGGGAATTGATTGTTGTTAATTTGGAAGAGCATGACAATTTTTCCTGGATTTAATATCATAGTATTGGTTTATGCCATAATTGAAACGATTGATAAGTTGGATTAGTTTGGCTATTTTATAGAGATGATTGCTCTTATCTTTTCCTTTCTTTTGTGTTTTAATGTGAATGAATCATATGGATATTCATTTTAAACATTCACAGTGCACTTAAATCATTATATGCTTGTAGCACAATTTGTTTATTCACAAAACCAAATTACAACAACATACTGTAAAGTGAAATCTAAGTTTGACATTTTCACAAACACTTAGAGTGCACTTCAACCATCCTACCATTCTATAACGTATGGTCCATTCACGGATCCAAATTACAACACATAATAATCTAACAAAGTTCTATACATCAATACTTCAACTAGAATGTCCTCTTCATATTTTTCAAGCATTTAGGAATTCTTCTCCAATATCTTCATCTCAGACACATTGAATTCCAAATGTAGAGTCGACATTTTAAAAATTAGTTGGCAGACAAAAGGGAATGCCATCATCAAAGCAATCAGTGGAACCCACGAAGAAGATGAATCTCTTCAATATAGAAAGAACAAAACTAAGAAGAAGAAAAACTTATATGGCATAAGAACGAAGAAGATGAAAAACGGTTTATAGAGTTGTGCTCTTCCCCTTTCCAGATTGACCAAAAAGAAGGCAAACTCAAAGCATTTGATTTAAATTGGTGAGTTATGAGGATGAAAGAAAAATTGATCAGAGGGATTCTCGGAGATGATGTAAACGTAGATGAGATCGAGATGACTAATGTAGAAGATGAAGAGACTTTAGGAAAACCGAAAAAAGTTAAAAGCGTATTTTTTTTATTAAGAGATAACAGAGTTACTGTTAAGCTAAGACTGTTAAGTTAAAGTTAATTAGTATGGCCAGAAATCAAAATTTAATTGGGGGACAGATAAATTTGGGACAGAGGATCTGCCTCAACTGAGGCAGGTGGCCGATTTCTGACCGAAGATCCAGAATAGTTGGATAGTACGTACGATGACGATGCTAAAGGACCAAAAATTAAGGGATCAGCGCAACGATATCGGTTTACTTCGGGGTTAAGCGTTCGGTCCGTGTCTTCGGAGTCGGAGTTAGACTTCGGATGGCGTCATGACTTCGGGTGTGGTGAACTCCTTCGATTGTTATTCCTTAGATATGTGGTCAGTTCGGAGGGTATCATGGTTGATGAAAAAAAAGGTGAGAACCATACGTGATTGGCCTACTCCTAAAACAGTAGGAGACGTAAAAAGTTTTCATGGGGTGGACAACATTTTATAGTCGGTTTATCAGAGATTTTAGTAAAATTGTGTCACCCATTACAAAATGTTTAAAGAATGGTAAATTCCAGTGGGGAGAAGCAGCTGAAACAACTTTTGCAGTCATCAAAGAGAAATTGTTCACTACTCATGTTCTTGTTTTACCTAATTTTGAAAAGTTATTTAAGGTGGAGTTGATGCTAGTGGAATTGAAGGTTGGAGCCGTTGTTTGTCACAAGAGAAAAAACCAGTGGCACTTTTTAGTGAAAAATTTAGTGATGCGCGACAGAAATGGAGTACGTATATATGACCAAGAGTTTTTATGCTATTGTCTGTGCTCTAAAACATTGGGAGCACTATCTGATTCAGCCTGAATTTATTTTGTACACTGATCATCAAGCTTTGAAGTACCTGACTAATCAGAGAAGCTTGAGTAATATGCACGCCTGGTGGGTAACCTTTTTGCAGAAATGTCCTTTTATTTTGAAGCACAAATCTGGTGTTCTAAATAAGGTGGCAGACGCATTGACGTCGGCAGGCGAGTTTGTTGGTCACTATGCAGCAAGAGATTATTGGGTTTGAATTTCTGAAAGAGTTGTACTCGAATGATGAAGATTTCACCTAAATATGGGAGAAGTGTGTTCAAGCACAAAAAGATGGAGAGTTTCATGTGGTTGATGGCTACTTGTTTCGTGGAAATCAGTTATTTATTCCTCGAGGTTCTTTGAGAGATAAACTGATTCGAGAACTGGTGAAGGTTTAAGTGGTCACTTGGGACGTGACAATACCATCAATGGAGTAACCGAACGGTATTATTAGCCTCAGTTGAAATGCGACGTAGTAAATTTGTTCGCAAGTACTATGTTGTTAGATTGCTAAGGGTCAAGCTCAGAATACAGGTCTCTACATGCCTCTGCCAGTACCAAATGCTATTTGGGAGGATTTGTCAATGGATTTTATTTTGGGACTTCCACGGACTCAGCGGGGAGTGGACTCTGTGTTTGTTGTGGTTGACCAGTTCTCTAATATGGGGCATTTCATTCCTTGTCGGAAGACATCTAACGCATCCTATGTGGCTCAGTTTTTTTTCTGAGAAGTGGTCGGGTTCCTCAGTCCATTATTTTTTATAGGGATTCAAAGTTCCTTAGCCATTTTTGGATCACCTTATGCCGGCGGATGGACAAACATAGAATTTGAACCGAAAGCTAGGAAATTTGATTCAAAGTATTTGTGGTGATAAGTCGAAGTAGTGGGATGTGGCATTAACACAAGCTGAGTTCGCATATAATAATCCAGTTCATACTGCTATTGGTAAAACTCATTTTGCTTTAGTATATTGACAGTCTCCTAAATATGCGTTAAACCTGACACGTCTTTCCAAGGTTGCTGGAACTAGTGTTGTTGTCGAAAACTTGGTTGAACAAGTTCGAGATGTTCATGTTGAAGTAAAAGCTAGGTTTGAGGAGAAGAATGCGAAGTATAAAGCCGAAGCAGATGTCAAAAGGCGTCCGAAGTTGTTGATGAGGGTGATCAAGTTATAGTGTTTCTGCATAAGGAAAGGTTTCCAGTCGGATCTTATAACAAGTTGAAGCCACGGAAGTATGGTTCGTACAAAGTGATCAAGAAGATCAATGATAATGCCTACGTGATCGACTTGTCTATCGAATTGAACATCTCTCGTACTTTCAATGTTTCTGATCTTTATGAGTTTTGTGAAGATGTTCCACTTTATCCAGGTTATAACTCAAGGTCGAGTTCTTCACAGGTAGGAAGGACTGATGTAGGACAACTGGCTTTAGAGTTTGAAGAAAAATTAGATAGGAAACGGGGAAGGAGAACTGGTTCGAGGAAACGACCATAATTCCTGAAGAGCTGAGATAATTCCCAAATAGATGAGTTTGATCGTCTTCGGGAGAGATCTTCGGGTTCTGAAACGGTGTCATGACTTCGGGAGATCAGAACTTCTTCGGAAATGACGTCATGACTTCGAAAAGATCGGATTGGCTTGAATATTAATTATTTTTGTTTTTAGATAGGTTCATTTTTTTAAGGTAATACTGTTTTAGTAGGAAACAAATCTTTTAGGATATTACGTAATTGAGTTGTTACCTATTAGGACTTTTTTGCCATATTAATTAGTTGCCTATTAGGAGTTTATTTTCATATTTATATGAATTCTTTAGCTATAAAACCCCAACTTGTGGGTTGAAGAATTCATTAATAATTATTATCTTTTACATTTGAAATTGTATTGTTTTTCTAGTAGATTTCAGTTTGTGTTCTTAAAGCTTACTTCGATAAACTCTTTGTGTTTTTATTGTGCGTTAGTATGTAACCCCTAAGTAGGGCTGTTCATTTGTTTCGGTTTTTTCGATTTTCTAGTTTTTTGAACCGAACCAAACCAATCTGTTTAAGTATAAAAAAATAGATTCTCAGGTTGGTACAAAAAAAGCGGTATATACCAGCTTTTTGAAGCACTTGTTTGATTCAGCGATTTTATGGTTTGATAAAAATCAACCAGAATTCTGATAAGATTATCTAGGTTTTCTTAATTTTATTATTATTAATAATTTATTAATAATAATAATAATAAAATAATGATTATAATAATAAAAATAATAATAATAATAATAATAAAATAATGATTATAATAATAATAATAAAAAAAATAAAAATAATAATAAAATAATAATAAAAATAATAAAATAAAAATAAAAATAATAATTATATTAATTTTCGATAAAAACCGTAGAACCAAGATGGCTTGGGTTCGAAACCCAGATCACGGCATCTAAGATCGGTATCTTGAATCCCAGATTTCGATATCGATATCAAAATTTGGACGATTTCGATTCGGTTTGGTTAAAATCTGGAATCAGGATTCGATTCGATCCAAGAAACCTAGGTTGAACACCCCTACCCCTAAGAGATAAAAATAAGGGGATTCATTAGCTTGTTATTTAGTACAAATCAAATCCATAAAAATTATTCAATAGGCAAATAGACCATAGATCATGGAACAAATAGCTAGTGGGTAAAACTAGGGGTGCTCATTTTTTTGAGTTTTTGGTTTTTTATCGAACCGATTGAAAGCAGAATGCCAATGCATGATGCATTTTTTTCGGTTTTCGATTTTTTGATCTAGGGGTTTTCGTTTTTTTATACTTTTGCACTTTCATTAAGCGGTAATGAAAATTTTGAATTTTGAATTCAGAATACCGAAAAACGAAAAAAGAACCGAAAACCATAAAAATAATATAATAGAATAGAAAAAAAAATTTGTGTGTCGAAGGCAGATCAAAACCTGTTATTATTTATAAGATAAGAAAACCATACAATTGCTTTTTATATTAAATTTCTTAATATAAAAAAATTATTTAATTATCGGTTAAAACCGAAAACCGAACCAAAAAAGCAGACTGGAATTGTATCGATCAGGCAGGCATCAAACCGGTTATTCTAAGACTGTTTCGGTTTTTTGATTTTCCGGATTTTTTGGGTTAAGACTTGGCTCGATTTTTTTGATCTTAGGTTCGATTAGAACGATGATAAGCACCCTAGGTAAAACCCCCTTGTTACTTTCCAAAGCTACACAAGGCGCTTCCCACTCCCACTCTCACTCACTCTCACAAAAGTCCCACCTTAATTTTTTTTTTCCTTGTAATGAAAGACCCTCGCCTCACTTCCGACCATTCATTTTTGGATTGGGACCCGAGCGAGGGCCTGTTTTTTCTCAAAGGGTAATTTCGAAAATAAATAAACTAAGAAAGACACGTGAGAAAGTTGATACTTAATTCACCTCCCTCTTCCACAAATAAGTGAGAATCACTGAAATGACAGAAATCTTGAACACATGCATAGTCCATAGATCATGCATGGAACAAATAAGGTGAGTAGACTCAACAACCACACTACAAGTATAAACGCGAACAGACTTTTTGTGTAAATAATTTCCACCGACTCTTTACACAAACGCAATTAATAGATTTCTCAAATCAATGCCGATCAAAACTAGTGTGTACGTAAGTAGTTTATCTAGTGTGAATGAGGTAAATATAAAGTGGGCCAACCAATCAAATCTTAATCCGTTGAAGTCAATACATAGCATTTTATGGAAACTAAAGTACTGAACCCACATTTGACCTAGCCTAAGAAAACCTTATATAATATGCCCTCCAGCCGATTGGTCATTCGACGGTGGCCTGCATAAAGTTTGACCGGTGAGCCATGCATTCATGACTTTTACGCGGGCGCACATAAATATATTTATGCAGTTGAATTTAAGACTACGTATACGGTGGGGACCGACAAATGCGGCTCAACCCCGCCCCCCCCCCCTCCCCTCCCCTCCCCTCGATCTCTCTGTGATATGCATGTTACCTAAAAGACCTAAACGTTGAAGTTGAATTCATCAAGTTGTGTTTAATTAGCGTACTTGACCTTATGCAAAGAATAATTAATTAGATATATATACTAGTATACATATACTACTACTATATATGTATATAAAATAATATGGATATTATATATACATTGTTTGTTTGAGGCTTGCAATTGGGGCATTGACATTTGTGTATTTGATATATCGGTCGGTGCGGTGTAGCTAGCAAGTTTGAAATAGTTAGTTTAAAGGAGGTAATTTCTGGTGGTGCTCGATCTGATTATAAGAACACAAGCCTTGTTTAGACACAGAGAGAGGGAGAAAGAAAGATGGAGTCTACTTTGAGAAAATCTAATTGTGCTATTGGAGGTGCAGTGAAGGAAGAAAAAAGGAGTGAATCTAATAGTGATGAAGAAGATCATTCCAAGGTGAAATTTTAATATATCCGATCCCTTCCATATTGTTTGTTAACTTTTGATCGATCAAATGTTAATTTCAAATATATATTAATTATTTCACTAAATTCAACTTTTAGAGTACTTGTATTAACTAAATATATTGTTTGTATTAACGTACATCAAGGCTCAATCGGAGTTATAGTTATAGTAGTATATAGTCTTTTATATATATACCACGTACTCACATGCATGTTCTTGATCTATAAATAGTTAAATACAAGTAATTCTCCATTTATGTATGCATTAAAGATGCCGATATATCTTCATGATCATGTACTTCAGGTTGGAAATGGAAGGAAGGATCAGAACGACTACAGTATGAGGCCACCATCACCAAAGGAGTTGAATTGTGAAAAACAGGTAATAATTAAAGAGACCATGGATGTATCTATACTTCGCTTAATTTATTTTCTTGGACTAAAAGCATTTTGATGGTATATGTTTAAGTACCAGATTCATTTATAATCTCTTGTTTTTCTTAATTATCAGTACTTTTTTTTTTGGTGATCAAATTTTCTCATCTCAAAATAGGTTTCTTAATTTGGTTTACTACAATTGGGAAAGCATTGGGCATATATATTATCTGATAATTGATCATATGCCATCAAAGAGAACATATTTCTTCTTTCCAACACGAGAAAGACATTTACAGACAGTGCATGTGTCGCCATAAATACCGAATTTTACAATCCAAACTGGACCTTCAGTCAAATATAATTAATTATGGATCAACCTCTGCAATTACCACAACTTGTAATTTTAATTAGTAAAATCAAACTCGTTCTATTATTATTATTAATAGGGGACGCTAAGTATTTTTTTTATCGTCCGCTATTAATAGTAGGAAACGTAGATTTTCAATTTCTAATCATAGTTATTCTTTTTTATTTTCATGGTGTATATATACCCTATAAATATTCATAGCAAATACATGGTTTGGATCATTCCAAATGGGTGCATGTAGGATAATCATCTTGAACTGGCAAAAGCTGAAATGAATGAGGTGAGACAAGAGAATCAGAGGCTTAAAATGTACTTAGATCAAATGATGAAAGATTACAAATCACTTGAAAAACAACTCCATAGCATTGGTCATGGTCATCAAGAAGCTCCAAAGAACTCTACAGATACAGCTCATGATAAAATACATCAAGAAACGGCGGAGGAACCCGAGTATGTGTCCCTCAGCCTTGGAAGATCATCTTCAAGCGAACTTATAAAGAGGGATAGAAGTCCTAACAAAGTTGAAACAGCAGTGAATGTTCGACAAGATAAAGAAGGCGGCTTGGTGCTTGGACTAGACTGCAAATTTGATGTGCCTAAACAGTGTTCGACTGAATCTTCGCGTAATCCAAGCCCGGAGAATAGCTTAGAGGAAGTGAGGAAAGAAGCCGGAGAGACATGGCCACCCCAAAAAAGTCCTAAAACAATGAGATCCACAGGAGATGATGAAGTTTCGCAACAGAACCCTGCAAAAAAAGCTAGGGTTTCTGTGAGAGTTAGATGCGACACCCCCACGGTGAGCATTACAAACTTTTGCAATTATGCACTTTATGATTTTGAATTTTCTTGATTAGATAGCTTATTAATTAACTCTTCTTTTTTTTTTCAAAATTAAATATACATGTTACTTTTCCGTCCATTCCATAATTAGATGCATGTAAAATTTTTGCAGTGATATGAAATTCCTCTAACATACCATTATTTATATTTTTAAGGTAGACTGAATTCTATCAAACACATAAAATAAAGATTAATTGTATCCGAATGCATATTTCCTTGATATATCATCAAATCATATTGATGAAAAATGTTATTTTTGATTTTTATCTCTAGATGAATGATGAGTGTCAATGGAGAAAATATGGGCAGAAAATTGCAAAAGGAAATCCATACCCTCGAGCATATTATCGTTGTAGTGTTGCATCATCCTGTCCGGTGAGGAAACAAATACAAAGATGTTCCGACGACATGTCCATTTTGATCACCACGTATGAAGGCACACACAACCACCTGCTTCCTCTTTCCGCAACCGCTATGGCCTCCAGCACTTCGGCAGCAGCCGACATGTTATTATCCGGTTCATCCACCTCCGGATCGGGCCCCAACCCATCCGGATCCGCTCATGAGCTCGGCGGACTAAACTTTTCACTCTCCAATAACTCAAAATCAAAATTACCTCCATTTTACCAACCCAACTCTTCAATCTCATCTCCATGCCCAACAATCACTCTAGACCTCACTTCAAGCTCCAATTCTACCTCTTCCCATCTCAACAAAATGCCCATAACAAATTTAAATTTCCCTCCAAGATACAATAATACTAATCTCATCTTCAGTTCTTTGGAATCCAACACCTTACCTATCTCTTGGAACACTCAATCACATTACTATAACAATCAAATGGGATATTTAAATTTTGGCAGACAAAATCAAGAGAACTTTTATCAATATTATAACATGCAAAAGAAAAATAATTTTGTTGGTCCAACTCAAAAATCTTTACAACCGGATTCAATTGAAGCTGCAACCAAAGCAATCACGTCGGACCCGAGTTTTCAATCAGCTTTAGTAGCAGCACTGACGTCAATAATTAGCTCTGGTAATGTGAAGCTGGAGCAGCAGCAGCAGCAGCAGCAGCCGCCATTTCCAGTGTTGTCTAGCTTCGGTTCAACCAATCATCATCCACCGTCAAACTTGAGTTTTGTCTGTCCTACGTTGCCGTTTACCAGCTCCAAGACTAAATCTACATCTCCTGAAGATATATAGTAGAGACCATGTCAGACATAAATTTGGTTTTCAATGCCTGGCATGTATTGATTTTTGTTTACATGATAATAATTAATATTTATTTGTATAATTAATTAATTAAGGAGCAAAATTCTGAATGTTTTTTTTTCGTCTTTATAATCTAATTTTCCAAGTAGTGATGTATTATGGAGAAACTTGTGCATGTAGATGGTGACTGCAAGCAAGAAAAATTGGATATATATCCGCCGTTGTTAGTTTTTCCTTCTTTGTTTGATGTATATATAACTATAGCTTATAAAATGTAGCATGTGGATAAACACATAGTATATATACAGGGTGTACCTTTAAACATCGAAGCAAAAACGAATAACAATGATTTTTTGAGTTTATATCATGACGCCTAAAATTAGGTAGATCGCCACCCATCTTGGCCGCCACCACTACGTAAGACATAAATTCAAATACAAACTTAATTATACATCCGTTAGTATAACATACGACAATACATAAACCGAGGAGTTTAATAGGAATATTGTCTTTTAGACAATATCCATACTCAAGGAGTCCTCATTACATTTATTGTCACACTATATTAACGGAATAGTGAGGACTACTAATGCTATCTTCAGACCATCACTGCTTCCCCGACTCGTCCCAAATATATTCTCATTTCCGAAGAATAACGGTGAAAGAAAGGGTGAGTTCAACTAAAGTAAAAATATTATAACTAAGATAATGCGAATAAATTATCAATAGTCTTCAACAATGTTAAACCGATAAAATACAATAGACAACCGGGGTTTAATCATAGCTTGGAAATATGCAATCCATTAAAAAGAGTCAAGTAGAAAATAAAGTCTACTATCTTTTAGGTTTTAAAAGGTTTTCATTAATTTTTATCACTAAGACTCGGTTTAATGAATAAACAACAATATCTAATCATCCCCGTATCTACTGGCCAAGGATTTTCATCAAATTATCAATGGTCATGACTATACCGAATCACCCTTGGTCATAATCATACCAAAACTATCCATCAACGCATTACGTGCCATCGAGAACTTTTATCACATCATTTATAACAAGTCGTGATTATACCGAATGATCCTCGGTCATAATCATACTAAGTTCATCTATGCGCGTAAAGTTCAAAGATAACATAATATAACATGAGGATGATGACAATGACATAATAATTCAATAAAACAAGTTCACGAATTAATTTATTCAGAACTAATAACGCCCAAATTGTCAACATGATCATCGCTTTAGAGAGTAAAATTCAAAAATGCTCGTAAAAATATTTTCATGAAAATATTGGATGAAGCCTTAAATATCGAGGATATTCCACTAAATTCATGGAGTATATAAGTCAAAATTTTAACCAACCGAGTATAATAGCGAATGAAATAACAAAAGAAATCACACCATGCATGCGATTGCAGAGATGTATAAAAGTTATTCCAATGTAATAATAAAGACGGAACCAAGTCGGGTGTAAAACACACATGATGAGGATATTCCAATGTAATAATAAAGACAGAATAATAAAGATTTTAACCAGTCCGGCAGAAAGCATGATGCAGGATGTTCCAATGAATAATAAAATAATAGAAGAATGTCACCAAGTATAGGGGATTCCGCGTATACAAAGTTATTCCAACAAAATAAATAAGAATGGAATAATATAAAGATTTCACCCAAGTATAGGTATTCCGTATATACAAAGTCATGTATAGGATACGCCACTTTTACGAGTTATTCCAATGTAATAATAAAGAATAAAATAATGACGTTCTCTTCATGAATAAAAATAACACCCCTTACGAGACAACAAATAATATTCCCTACCTGAAAAATGAATATTGGAAAAGTCAAGAAGAAAATACTTTTCTTCTCTTCTCTATATTTCTCTACAGAGTTTCGATTGAATTCGTAAGAAATAATGAAGGAATGAGCTTTCTATTTATAGAAAAACCGAGGGGTGGCTCTTTGGTCTTAACGAAGGTTGAAATGACTTTTGGTAATATTGAAGAGACAACTACTATTTCTTGAAGGGTAATTAACCCTTGGAACAATCAAGAAGCGCTTAACTCTTGGTAATATTAAAGGGACAACTACTATTTGCGAAGGGGTAATTACTATCGACGAAGGTAATTACTATCGACGAAGGTAATTACTATGAAGAAGGTAATTACTATCGACGAAGGTAAATACTATCGGCGAAGGTAATTACTATTCACAAAGGTAATTACTATTCACGAAGGTAATTACTATCGATTGAAGGTAAATACTATCGACGAAGGTAATTACTATTCACAAAGGTAATTACTATCGACGAAGGTAATTACTATCGATGAAGGTAAATACTTATCGAATGAAGGTAATTACTATTCACAAATGTAATTACTATTGATGAAGGGACTCTTAGATGATGACATACGCCCCCATAAAAAATCAAACTTACCACAAACGTCTCATAATGGACTCTTTATATACATCAAGGATTGAATAAATATTACCACAAATCATTTTATTTTTAATCAACACATATTTAATCTTTCAACAATTATTAATCATTTATAACTTGTCGTCTCAATTAATAATTTAATACTATAACATATTATCTGAGATGATCTTGTGTGATAATTGAATCAATAATATAAGAGATATGACGCGTTAATTATCAGAAGTAATAATCGAAGATGGTAGGTGACTTCTCACGTAAAGATCAATAATCAATATCGTGTGCTCTTATACAACTCACGCCAGACATCGTACTTTACTACTCTAGGGTAGTTCAACGGTTTGACAGAATATTATCCGCTTAGTTATTTTTATAGAAAATAATTTTGTCGCTTTTCTAACTACGATAATACTTCCGAATTAATAGGGTCCAATTAATGATTGGCCGTCGTATTTAATATTCCCCGATAAAAGAATATTCCCACCAAAACGAATATTTTATAACAACTCGCTTACTTTTTGCAAAATTTATAAATATTACCCACAACTATAACATTATATCAAATTTATTCCATAATATTCAAAAATAATATTTATAGAAAATTCATCTTTATTTATAAAAGTTGGGGTCTTACATATATCGTAGGGTTTGTATGCTATAACGACATAAAAAATCGTCTTTATAACTGATTTATTTTTGGTTAAGGTTCGCTGGATAAGGGGACTATATAGAGAGAGAGAGTCCGGTTCCTATCCGGACTCCCGCATTTTCTTAAAATGCAGACCTTTTTTAAAAAATCAACTAAAAAATAATAATTATTATAGAACTGGAAATTTTACATAATATAGTATTTTTGGTGTGATTTGGATATATATAACAAAACATGTATGCACGATGCATGCAGAATCGTATATATATTTTAGTATAGGTATCCAAATCATGCGCCAAAACATATTATGGAAAATTTTCGATTCCATAATTTTAAATTTTTTTTAGTTGTTTTTAAAAAAAACAAAAAAAAAAAAATTGGTCCTCTTTTTTTCCAAATTCAGGACTCGGATTTGGATCATTATATATATATATACACACACACTGACAGAACTAGGGGGGTCATATGTCCCCCCAATTCATGAATCTGAAGTAGTTAAATTTGATCTTTGTTATGAGATAGTATTAATCCATTTGCTTCTTTATGTTTTTCCACCTATAATAAATTAACAATATTATTTTAAAATAAAATAATGTTAAATAAGTTTGATAATTAATTAATTAATTAATTAATATTGCACTCATTTGTCTTACTGATTTAATCAATACTTTGGTATCATTTTTTTGTAAATGAGAATAACTTAATTCATTTTCTTGCTTTGAGTGAATCCTCTCAGTTGTTGTCTCCAAAGAAGATGATCGATCAGAATCACAATATAAGGTTTTTTGAATGTATAATATTATAATTTGTAATTTATCCGTTCTTTAATCAGAATTAAAACTTCAAAGTTCGATTATCATGTATCGATTATTGACTCCGTGATTGGGCCCTATAAGACGAGGAGAAATTAATATATATATATATATATATATATATATATATATGTATTTAAAGACATAGACCACAACTCAGTTTAAATGCCGCCTGTTATGGGCTGGAGATCTCATCACGAACCGAAGGATTTTCGCAGTTTAGAGTTGAAAGAACTCCAAAAACAATCGGTCGAGGTCAGCGAATAAGGCGATATACTTTCAAGCAGGCTGCCCCTTTTTTCCTCTCGATATTCTCGGGTGAGAAAGCGGATCATACCGTTAGTTACCTTACCCGAATGTATTACATTTGTTCACCTCGCCTGCTGTTAATAAATACAAAACGGGAGATACGTGACCAAACTGCAATATTGTAGTTATCATCGTCAAAATTGCCGCTTACATTAATGAAAGTGTTGTAATTTGAAGGATTTTGCAGGAAAGAAAGTACTAAAAAAGTAGCTCACTGATATGTACGTCGGTAAAGCACTGGCCAAGACTTCAAGCAGGTTATCAATCGTATTCGCTCAAGAACTGCCTGCCGTCCGCTTTATTCAAAATGCTCCAAGCAAGTCGTCAATGTATCAATCTGGTGGGTCCGTTGTGAAGTTAAGAGGGAAGAAGGCAGAAGTATTATCTTCGATTCGATTATGCACGACAACAAATCTTTACTCTAAAGACGCGCCTCACAAAGGAGATAGCATAACTTTTATGTTCTTATAAGATGTGGATTCCACCAAAAGGAGTCTAAGTCAACAAATGACTATAGTGATTTCATTGTCGTTAAATTCGCTTAATTGCTTGGAGATTACGAAGTTTCATTAGGACTAAGAATGATCAAATATCTCGCGGAATTCAAGTAAACCGAATCAATTTTTTCGTCAGGCGTCTGGTTTCGAAATTATAGAAAGCCTTGTGACAATCATTTACGCGATGTTTTTCTACGGATTCCAGTATTTGGAAATTTTTACGTTAAATTGAAAGTTATTCGCAAAGACTCTAAACAAATTGATGTTTTTCGAACCAACAAATTTTAATGGATAATCTCTACATCGAATTTGGCGGATGGCGTCCTTCCTTGGATCAAATCTTTGTCGCAGTAAACGAGTACGCTTTTTTAAGGGACTTATGGATCATACGGGTTAAATTGACCGCGGGTTCAAAATTTGAAGAATTTTTTTAACGCGATTTGGGGATTCAGATTCAAAGACTTGCATAAGACTCTCGCGCGTTTGTCCACACCGAACGGGCAAGTCTAGGTGACCAACAAAAGATCGCTATTAAACTAACTCAGCGTTGCATCGACGGCTTGGTGAGATGGCCGTAATAGAAATTCATTTGAAATAAGTATGCTGGCATACCTGGGAACCACACCAAGACTTTCACTACGATCTTAGCCTTTCTCGATCGCTTCCAGGTTGTAATCACGCTTATTCCAATGAGATCGGATCTCCAAGTCTTCTGTAGGTCAATCCAAAGAACGCAACGATGAAGGACCGATACACTTGGACCCGCTAGATTTAAGTCAGAGAGGAAGCTTAATCAAATTGGGCTGCTTATCAACGGAAGGGTGGCTAAGCATTATAACAAGTGGCGGCCAAACTTCATGGAATTCGGTGCGGGAGACTTTCGTTCTCAGAGAAGCCAAGCTTCACGCCAAAATGCGGGAAAGCTATCGTCGAATTAGGAAGCGACTATATAAAAGTGATCGAAGTATCAAACGCGATTTATCGATTAAAAGGCGCCAATTGGTTGTCTTAGATCAAGAATACTGTACAACAAGTGTGGCTTTGGCGAGAACGAAGTGATTTTCAATAAAGATTAAGCCGGCTTTATTCTAATACAATTCATTGTTCGACATTAATAAAAGATCATTCCCACAAGGTCCTTTATGGTGTAGGAGGTACGAGCGGGTAGACTGGCCGCCATCTTTGATGGTAAAATTTCAGTCCTTTTGGATCGACCTTTATCGTAGTGTCAATCAGTAGGCGGCTGATCGGGTCCGGGCGCGTCACTATGGTGTGTTGAGGTATGGTAGACCCTCACCGCCATCTGATGGTAGCCCAGGGTCCTTTCGGGTCCTATATTGATCTTATCAAGTCGATAGTCACTATCGTCCGGGCGTCACTATGGGCGTGCGGAGGTACCAGAGGACTAAATCACGCTATCTGATGGCAAAAATTTCAAAGTCCTTTCGGGTCCCATATCGATTCATTGATGTAGTCACGATAGTCATTTATTGGTCCCGGAAGGTAAACAGTTGGTATGTAAGGATATAAATCCTTATACATTTTTCTTAAATATTATAATTAGCAAGAAATGAATGAAAAATATACGACTAATAATTAATGGATATTTTGAAAAAATATTATTAGTTGTTTACTAAAATATCACCGATTTGCCGTTAGGAAAAAGGAAAAGCTATATATATATATTCGTAAGTATGGAACAAAATTTTAAATATTTCATGTTTTGTCAGTCGCAAGATAATATGATTAATTTGGTTAATTAGTGAGTTCGCAGACTTAATGTTGAGAAAACAATATCTAATTAAGCACGGGTTAAATCGGAAGTAAAAAGGTTTAAGCATTTCAAAATTTGTTAGATTGTCTTTGTTCTGGGAAGAGTAAACTTCACAACCATATCCTTTCTAAAAGAAAAAAAAAATTCCTTTTTTTCTCAATTTCAATAAAAACGAGCAGTACATAAACAACAATCAAAAATAAAGAAGAAAGTACATGAACAAAGCCATGCCTACTACGGTTTAGGCCCATAAGTTCAAGTGCGGCCTGGCAGTCCAAACTGAAGGCCCATATAAAAAAATCCAAAAAATTGATCGAGGCACTCCCTCTTTTACTACGACAGTTGGAGAAGGAGCTCATTACTACACAGTAAAAAGGTGGCAGCAAGATAGAGAGAGTGGGAATAGGAGTGGGGACCGTAATTGAGTATAAACAAGCCGAATACATCCCTTTCTATTTCTCTCCCTTGCTGTCTATATCATTTTCCTTTTCTCTATTGCAAACTCTCTGGTAGAGCTCCATTTACGGGGGTTGGACAAAACCCTAGCCGGAGCCTGGAGTCTTCTCATAGGTATATATATATATATATATATATATATATATAGTTGTATATATTTATGTGATATGTATCTATATGTACGCAATTTGACCTCTAGATTTACTTTTCTATGGTCCCGTTTTTCATATTTTATGGACGATCTTGAGAATTCTGCGTAAGACCTCATTTTTGTGTTTTCATGACAAATAGACGATAATATTTGCTTTATCTGGCTTCCTTGAAAATAATAACCATTATATTATTATGAAAATGTTTTGTTTGATTACCTAAAACTTCAATACTCCAAAGCCACGAGATAGTGTAGGTTGCATCAGCTGGGGAGATCCAAGTGGCCAAAAGAAAGGAAGGGGGTATGAAGATTTTCTATGTCAATGAATTTTAAACTTAGCTTAATTGTGCCAATTTATCTCTGTATTACTGTAATTCTCTCTGCTGGTAATTTGATTTTTTAGATGTGAGTTAAGCTAATACAAACTGTATCTGTCTTCTTTCTTCTTCTTTTTGTTCTTTTTTTGGTGCAATGGAGGCCTAAACCTCCAATTATCTAATTAAAATAGAGCCATTACAATCAAAGTACGGTAAACTAAAGAGATAACATTTTGGTTCCATAAAACATAAAATATCACATGGAGCTGAATGTGCATTTGCCAAAAATTCAGCACACCTATTTCCATTTCTTCAAACATGATTGACAACTGTATCTCTCAGTGCTTGATTGAATCAAGCCCTATATTTGTGTGAAAATTATATGTATTCGTAGTCAAATTTGTTATATTGAATCAAACTTTATATGCTGTTGTAATTCTTGCATGCTTGTACTGCTTATATGGGTATTAGTGTTCTTTTCTGTTAGGCTACTATATTTTAACTTATCAAGAGGGGAAAAAAAGTTACTTCATTTATTTATTATGTTTTCAATTTTTTGAGCAGTGGATAGGACTTTTACTGAATTGGTTTTACTCGCCTGGTAAATTTCTCAAAATACAGGTCTTGACAATGTCGACTCCTTCTAGAAAGAGGCTTATGAGGGATTTTAAAAGGTTGCAACAAGACCCTCCTGCGGGCATCAGTGGTGCACCCCAAGACAACAATATAATGGTTTGGAATGCTGTGATATTTGGGTAAGTTTAGGTATGGAGCAATATGTTCTTTAGATTATATTCTGCCTATTTATTTATTTATTTGTTTGTTTTTATTGTATATTGGAGTATAATTGACTGAGTGACTTTATGGTTTCATATGCAGTCCCGATGACACTCCCTGGGATGGAGGTGAGTTCATTCTTGCTCCCAAGCTTACATCTGAAATAGTAATGTAGCCATGTCAGATTGATCCCTATATTTTTTTATCTTATCTGTTCACGTTGAAATACATGAAATCAGTATATCATACTTGCATTGACCTGGATATTGGTGATAGTTCTTTATTTGAATTTAGCTCAAACCTGTGGAACCAAAGTTTAGTAGTTTATTATGTTATTTGTAAAATAAAAAATAAAACAATTATTGGTTTATTGTGTTATTCCAGTCAAATCATTTTCTTACTTGTGATATTGATTTATTGTTTTCATTTTGTTATTGATCTTGCATATTTCATGACCAGGGGCGGATCCAGCATGATAGTTTATTGCATATTTCACGCTCAATGTATGTTACTAAACAATCATTTATCCATTCATCTCCCATTTGGTTACGGAGTTCATTCTTCACGATATTCATGGCTGAAAATGTCCTTTCAACAGTTGTCGTAGCAACGGGCAAAAGTAGAGCTAATTTCAGCAACAAATAGACTTAGGGATACACATCATCCTTTCTTTTCTTAACCAACATTTGAGCCAATTCACCAATTCCTTTTATACTCGAAAAATTGGGATCGTTTCTCATATCCACAATATAATTTTGGAGTTGACCATCAAGTGCCAAAAGTTTCATATCATCAAATTCTAAAGGGTAAGGTTTCGCAAATTCTAGTAATTTTGTATCGTCAAATGTCGAGAAAGAGTCACGTGGGTCAAGACATGCTATACTTGAAAGTAACTCTGTATTTGTGTTATCAAAATGGTCATTCAACTCCCCAAGTTGACTATCAATCACAGTGAAAAATAAGTGATTCCTAAAGCGATGAAGGTTTGTGATTTCTTCAATATTGCGCCCCTCGAAACACAAAAATATCCTCCATCCTCGGGACAACTATGTTATGCAATGCACAAAATTCACAAGTTTTCGCTAACAAATCATCCCAATTTTCTCTCATAGTTACATTGATTAGAGCTATTGCGTTTACAATGTCTTGATCTTTCCTCTGTAAGGCTTGTGATAAGTCATTGTAATTCCTATGACTTCTTTCAATAAGTGTAACAAGAACACAAACTCAAAATTATGCATGAATTTCAAAAGTGTACTAGCTTCTACACTTTTCTCCCCTTCGACATCATCTGCTATAAACAGTAAACTCAAGCACTTCCATTGTTGGAGAAAACAAGATAATAACACTTAAAATTGTTTTAAAATGTGAACTCCAACGCATTTCTCCAAGCCGCTTTAATGTTGTTTCTTGATTCAAACCTCGTCTTGATTTCTCCACTAGCAACTCCTTCAGTTACTTTTTGAAATTGCTTCAATCGGAGAATTTCTTTTCGCTTGCAAGAAGCCCCAACAACATTTGTTAACAATCCAAGATAATCAAAGAAAGAACATAATGACTTATGTTTCTTAACAACTGCAACAAGTGTCAACCGAAGCTGATGTGCAAAACAATGAATATAGAAAGCACATGGATTTTCAGATAATATTAAACTCTTAAGACCTTTAAACTTCCCTGACATATTGCTAGCTCCATCATAACCTTGGACACACACATGTGACATGCTCAATCCATGTTTAGAAAAAAGTTGATCAATAGCAGCTTTTAGTGTAAAGTAGAAGTTTCAGGAACATGAATGATGGCAATAGTCTAAAAGGTGCTAAAGTGAGGACTCAAGGTAATTTGAGGGTGTAGCGCCAAGGGGCCTAAAGTGGATTTTTATTTTAAGCCAATTTTAATATTTTCTCTAACATTTATCCAAACAAAACAATAATATAAAACAAAACAATCTATAATAAAGATAATAAAAATCTTTGCTTAAAGTTCAAACACATATCCATATTGCTAATGTCAAAGGTCAAAGGTCAAAGGTCAAAGGTCAAAGGTCAAAGGTCAAACACAAACATGCATTTGTTCAAAGTTCTAAACATATTTTTAACATATTAGTTTTATTCATAAACAAGATTGTTATTAAATAATAAAATTTAAAATTTCAAGAATTTAATTCAATATTAAAGCTTAAGAAACTAAATATAGATTTAAGAATTATATTGAATTAAACAAAATATTAAAAATATATATAATCATTTATATAATTTGAAATTGGTACAAGTTCAAAAAATTACAACTATAATAAAATTATCCATTTTGACTTGATATTGTTCACTTCTTGTTCTGATTTGATATGTTACAACATGTATTATGAATATGGTAAATTATTAGAAAAATAATTATATCAAGATTTGGTTTGGGTAGTTATTAAAATAAAAAAAAATATTTTTGGTTTTTGTCACCTTGGGCATAGGTGAGGCGTCAGGGGGGCCTAGCGCCTAGGCGAGGCTCCATGGATGGCACCAATGGGGGCCTAGCTGCCTAGGCGGACTTAGGCGGGGATTTTTAGAACCTGAATGATGGCAAGAAATCGCTTAATGATACAACCATACCTGTCCACGTATCGTAAAACTACTGCCATTTGTTCTTTGATTGATATATCACGAGCCTCATCAACCAACAAATAAAAAAACCCATCCCCAATTTCTTTAATGATAGCTTGTGTAGTCAAAAATGCAGCGGCTCTACAAATATCTTTTTGGATTGAGGGTGCAATCAATTTATGATTCTCTGAAGCATTTTTTAGGACAACTTTATGCACTTCATCATTGATTTCCGAAAAAAACTCTAGCTGTGAAATAAATAGCCATCGTTTTCGTGAACCCTCTGACTCATCGTGACCACGAAAAGACAATCCTTCTTTTAAAAGAAGCCTAACACATTTAATTGATGCGAGCAATCGAAGACAATAATCGATCCTTTGTTGCTCAGTTATGTTAGCAAGATTGATATCAATGTGCTGAGGTTGATTCATTAAATCACGACAAGCCTGTTCACATTTACGATGAACACTACCATGATCTCCAACATGTATTTCCAATCTGTCCATCTTCTTCCAATTCCTAAATCCCTCGCCAACAAATGCATCCCCTCCACCTTGGTTACCATATAAATTTTAAACAGGTAACAACACAAACAAAATAGAGCATCTTCACTTAAACTATATTCCAGATAATTTGGATATTTCTTGTACCAATTCTTGTTAAATTTACGAGCAACTCTATTAATTAGTGTATCAGGAAATTTGTGAGGTATTGGTTGAGTCAGCCCCCTAAGTAAATACTTGGGTTTGGGGATTGACATTTTGCGGGTGTGTTTCTTGGTGAATATCAGCAGTGACATGTTCTTCACTAGTCCCTTCGGCTTGGACATTTTCATGAATAGATTCAAATTTTGTACGTTTAGTTGTTGTAACTCAATTATGTATGTCCATATCTAACAATCATTAAATATTTAAAAATTAATTCAACATTAAAACAAGATCAATAGACAATATGAATAGTCAAGTGTAATTAGCACCAATAATAAACAATCTCAATTAAACTACTAACGAGTAACATTACTAAATTTAAAGAAAGTAAAAATAGAATAGATCACATACTTGAACTTAAAGAACTTTTATTTGATGGAGTTCTCTTCATTGTTGAAGTGTTGCTTTAAGAAGTAAAAAGCCCTAATTTTATAAAAGTACAAAAACAAAGAATCTATAAACAATTACAAAAATTTCTAAAGCAATTGTTAAACTTGTGAAATTAAAAAACTAAAATTAAAATTAAAATATACCTGAATCAATTTGGAGTTACGTTGCTGCTCTGTTGCGATGCGATTGCAATTTGCGATTAATTGCTAATATGGAGTTATGTTGCTTTGTTGCGATCGGATGTTACTGAAAAGTGAAAAGTGGAAAACTAAAAGTTTGATATGGAGAAAAAAGTGAAAAGTACTTAAAAGTCTAATGGAGATGGAGTATTGCAGTGGGATTGGTCCACCCCGTCCACATCCAATTGATTTAGAGTAGTGTCGTAGCCTTTACTTTTTAGAGGTAACAGATTTTTAAGTATAAATTCTTCTAAATTTTTTTTAAGTTGATCTGTATGCCCTTGACCAATGAAATTTCTGTGGGGGTAGGTGCCCCCCTGCCCCTAACCTGCGTCGGCCCCTGTTCATGACCATTGTAGTATCAGTGCAGATGCTTTTTGTTCTCCTTTGCACGTACCATCCCCTGCAAGTATCCATTGATGTTTTGAATTTATTTTATTTTGATATTGCAATGTTATTTAGTATATTATTTTCAATATATATGGATATTCCTGCATTGCAATTCTATTTCGAAGTAATTAGTTGCTCACCAGTTGCCTAATCATTGTGTATATATCATCTTGTATGTAACAGCGGGTATTTTTATTTATGTGAAATATTTAATGAAATTGGTAACGTATTTTATGCGAGTAAATATTGTCTGGTTTATCCATAATATTTTATATAATTGTATTTGTGAGTAAAATTTTATCTGTTTATTTAGTAGCAGAGTAATTTTAATTTGGATATCCAATAACATTTTTTAGCACATCAGGTACGTTTAAGTTGACTCTTCAGTTTTCCGAGGACTATCCAAACAAGCCTCCAACAGTGCGATTTGTCTCTCGCATGTTCCATCCAAATAGTAAGTTGGAGTTAAATTTTAATTTTTCACATTAAGTTCCACTTCATTCCAGGAGTTACCTTAGAATGTTTTCTGACTTCCAATTCTACTATTTGAATTCGACAGTTTATGCAGACGGAAGTATATGTCTGGATATCCTACAAAATCAGTGGAGTCCGATATATGATGTTGCAGCTATCCTCACATCTATCCAGGTAGAATGGAATGTTAAATGTAGTGTTTTCTGTAATTTTATCTAGTTACTAACGCAAAATTAATGAACTAAGGCCACTTGTAGTCTTGTAGGTAAGAAAAAATTATCCTTTCTCTAGTAAATTTTTGAGTGCTTGGGTAGTAACTATCAAGTATCTTATATAAATTAATTGAGATTGCAGGACTATTGTTGTTTACTTCATGCGTATGTGCAAATTCTAGATCACTTTTGTTCTAGTTTTCAATGATGGAAGCAAATTAAGATTCAAAAGTGCCAGGTCTGACATTATTCTTAAATTTCAACATGTTTTCATTTTTGTTTGCATCATTGCTTTTAGACTTATCAAACAAAGAGAATGGAATAACAGTTTTATAGCTAATGAAAGACCATCGGACCTACTATTAAGCCCCTACTATTAAGCCATTATCAGATTTGCTGAACTAAACAAATGTTCTATCTCTCCTATATTCAATTGAGTTACAAGTCTTCAAGGTGCCATTTATGTGAAAATTTCTAATTATGTCTAGTCCAAATGTTTAATACCTTACCCCTAAATGTTGCTACCTCTGTCCACAGGTTGTTTGACTTAACAGAACTTAAATAAAAATACAGTACAAGGGATAAGGGATAAGGGATAAGGGATAAGGGAAAGAAGATATTTCTTTTTTGGTGGGGCAACATGTAGTCGATGTGGCATCGCCATGATCCTACATCGGTGGTAAACCAATGAACTCTCTTTTCTCCCCCTTTTTTCTCTGGTAGGGAGTTTTTGTTTTTGTTTTTTTTTAAAAAAAGAAAAAATAGTATAAAAACAAGTTAATAAGAGCAAGACATTTAGCATTCAATAGTGATATACCTTTTTCGCATACATCTTAGGATTTCAGAATTTAGATGTACATAAATGTGATAACAACCTTTTTCACATACATCTTTAGGATTTCCAGGGGTAGTGAAATTTTTTCCTTGAGTATACAAGCGCCATGGACGTGAAGTAAGACAAGTCCTGTAAAGATTTTAATTTACATAGTGCAACCCATAAAATAATCCAAATCTTTTCATGATGCAAAATATTTACCTGCTGTTTATGATAATTTTATATTGCAGTCACTGCTATGCGACCCCAACCCCAATTCTCCTGCGAACTCAGAAGCTGCTCGGATGTTTAGTGAGAACAAGCGTGAGTACAATCGTAGAGTAAGGGAAATTGTGGAACAGAGCTGGACTGCAGACTGATCTGGTACTGGTAGTTGGAAGCCACTACAGGAAACATTTACCACATTAAAGCCCATTCTGAATACCTTTCTACTTGATGCTAAACAAGTTATCCTAATCACATGCTACTGCTAGGGCTATTTGTATTCATAACATCATGGTTTGCTACAATGCCTTTCTAAGCTGTGTAAATTAGATGTATGAATTTGCTTTATAATATAATGGACAACTATAAACTTCAGTTTTCAGTCTACTGAGCTGATCCAAATTAGCGTATGGCAACATCTGTGAAGTTGTTGTAATTTTGGTGAAAAATTATTGTTGCAGCATAGGGCTGAGCAAGTAATCAAATTGGAACCGAAATCGCACCAAAAATCGTACGAACTGCACCAATTAAAATCGCACCAATGGTTCCGGCGTATGTGGCGGTTTTAGGTGGGTTGAATAACCAAATTTACGGTTCCGGTTTGGTTACTAGTCAAATCTGCACGCATAAAACCGAAACCGCACCATGTGTATGTATGTATGTATTATCTCTAGTAAATTCTAAAATTATTTTTCACTTGAACACACTCAGAAAAAATTCCAATCTTGCATTGTCATTTTTTCACCAATTGAAAGAATATTGTTAGAGGTTATAGAGTCAAAAATTAAGCAATTAGGTTTTAGAATTTCAAATTTGTTTGATGCGTTATTGGAGGGGCTTATAGCTTAGAGGCCAAATTCATTTAGTACTGAAGACGATCATTGGTTAAGGTCAATGTTATAATAGTAAAGTCTAATAGATTATTTTTAAATTAGGTATAGTTAGAATTATATTCTATAAATCCTTCCTCAGAAGATATATAAGATAATTTCATTCTATCTCCAAAGATATACTTTTAATTTTTGGAGAACTAGATAAACATTCTTACTTATTATCGAATATATGGTCTCCGTTGTTTTATATAGCGTATATTTTAGTTTTAAAGCATCATTCATTTATTATAAACTAAAACTATTTTACATGTCTCACTGTTCTATGATTTGATGGTAAATTTGACATGTTTGGCATAAGGAACTTTGGTTCTATGCTTAATATAATTCACATTGTCGACTATGTCACTAAGTTAATTATTCGATGTAAGTTTTATGTTAAATTTTATTGAAGGCTTAGACTTTTTTGTTGTTTTAATTGGTTTTTAAATGCAAACCGTGATCATGACACATTTTAAAACCGCTTTTCAATCACAAAGCGGTTTCGGTATGCGATTTTGAATTTTCAAATCGTGACTTAAACGATTTTGAAGACAATTTAAACTTCAAACCGCACCAAACCACAATAGCACTTCAATTTTTAATGCAACATGTTGCCCTTAACATTGAGTAGCCTCTTCATCTATCAAGTGTCTGTACTAAATTTCTGTAAAATTCATATTTCAGGCCCAGTTTGGATTGGTGGCGTAAGAATGCATTCTCTTTCTTCCTAAAATATTATTTTTGTACATCATTTTTATTTTTAACTTTTTAAAATAATGTATTTCCATTTATGAATTGATATTTTCACAAGCAAACAGTAGTTTCATAAAACTCATCTCACATAAATAGTAAATAAGAGTTGCAGAGATATCAAATTTTATTTTTAGTCTTACACGTTTCAAATTATAAAATTATTATTAATTTTTGAAAAACATTTTAAAGCTAAAAATTGATTATGCAAAACATACGTATGTCTGTCTATACGCAAACGAATTTTTAGCAACCCGGTGAGTTGGTAGCAAACGACCAAGGCAGTTCTGCTTTACTTTTTAACAACCAACAGGACATTCAAAACTTTAAAACACAGATAATGATGACATGTCAATCCTAACATAGAGCACCATATAAAAAGTATACGAACTATATAACATGATTGCAACAGTTGCTAGAGCAGGGGACCAACAACAAATGCCATGTATAACAAACAAAATACAACACATGAAATCTCAACTTTGGTCAACAAAAGAAAAGGAAAATGTAACATTTGCACTTCCACACCAAACTGAAAGACTTCAATCTTTGCCTTTTCTATCTATACAAAGGAAAAGCCCCCACAAAAACACTGAAGACATAACCAAACAAGGTAACAGAATCTTATATTTCAGGAAACTTGGTGGTGTATGACTAAATTTCTCTCAAACTGATCTCTTCCATCTGGGAATTGTCCTACAAATCAAACAAATAGAAATTGTCAAGAAAGGAATACAATCAAGTAGAAGACTCTATTGAGGAGTATCCTACTAATTACAAAGCTTAAAGAACCCTTATCTTTTACAATCAACTGATTCCAATTCAATGTAAAGAATTCATAGTAGGAAACACCGTATAAACCAGATGCTGCTTGAAATGAACTGAATATAACAATAATTTTCAAATAAAATACACACAAATGAATGTGGTGAATTAGTATAAATGTTCATTACCATGTTTTCTTTGTTTTGTTCGGTTGGCTCCTCTACAACTAAAGAGCTTGTTGGGCCTGTGAAGAGAAGTAAATCGATTAACACCCTGTAACAAGCAGAACTACTGCCTAACTATCCATGCAAACTTACCTTCTTCATGAGCAGATTTCTTTTCCTGCTTCTTGACCTTATGCTTCTCCGTATTGGAGTCTTGCTTGCTTGGCTTCTGGGATTTCTTTTGTGTTTTATGGCCCACAGCTTCAGCCACAGATTTGGAGTTCTTACTCGCTGCAGTTCCAACCCTAGGTGCAGGGTTAATCTTCTTAGATACCTCCCTGACTAATCCTTTGACTGGGAAAGTGTCACTAGTGTTCAAGGACTTTGGCTTCAGTTTCTGAGTTCCCATAGTAGAAGAACTATGTACATCATCATCAGATGATTGAGTCCCCTCTCCAGGAACATGGGAAAAGGTTTCAGACACCTGCATCTGCTCAAAGCTTTCTACAACATTGTAGCTTTCAAATAATTCTTTTGCAAGTTCTCCGTGTTCAGCAAGGTCATGTCTACGTGCATAGGATTTCAGCTCTTCCCTCATTCGCTGAAGAGGCTGCGTAAGGCAATTACAAACAAGAAGCAAGATAATTTAAGTGAATCTCAGATGTACTGTGTGGATGCACAAGTTTCATTCCAAATGCCAAGACAAATGATGATCCACAAAAGAATGTAATGACATTCAGTGAAGTACCAACAACAATATTACTTGATAAAAAATAATAAGTAAATAAACAGAAAGAGCCATATGCTGATACGCAGGCAATTACATATATGAGATTCCCAATGCCTTCACTCTTCTGCCTTTGTGACCAAGGGTGGGTCAACCAATAAGTAGCAAAACAGTGTAAAAAAATTCCAACTATTCTAGCCAATACCCATATATCTTCTAATTTGGTAAGCTACACCCTATGTAGAAAACAGGAGAACAGAGTTATACCTACCCAACATCATGCTAAAAAAACACCGCATGTTAGCACGTTACTTTTTGTTTATATTTCAAAATGACATATCATACATCTTATAGTACAAGGCAGAACTGATACAATAATAAAATTAATATACAGAGATAATTTCAAGAAGAAGCATGGGTATGATTGATTAAATCAAAATGGAGAAGGTATGATCTAATGTACCTCACATCCAGCTTCCAAGGCAAGTTTAAAGAAACCAAGGGAGATCGAATGCTTAGTAGCAGATTCAGAAAGCTTAATCTGGGAAAGCCAATATGATGCTGAGGAGATGATAATGAACTTCTTTCTATTTGATGATCTGGAAATATCAGAAACAGGGGTGTCACTTCTCCGCTGACTGTTAGCAGACCTTTTTGCTCTAACCTCAGAAATTGGAGTGATATTGCCAATTGGTTTTGGAGCAGGACTGGGGGTTGCCTTCGTAGGTATAGAGAGCCTTCTGGCAAGCTTGGCAGATTTGCCTTTGCCAGATAGATCAAGAACACCCATACTTTTACTCACACTTGAAGGAGGTCTTCCCCTGAACATGTACATCCGATAAAGTTATCAGCTAAATACAGTCTGCAAGCCAAAAATAGATGGCTGCAGGTAACTCGATAAAAAAATAGATGCTCTGTTTATATTTTTCGTTTGTAAAAAAATGAATATCGTGAAGAGCAAAACAGCAAACTTCAGTAGTAGGTTTCACAAAAGGAATTTAATATAAAAAATCACAATATCAAGTGGCACTGAGCTCATATTGCATCAACCATGACTTAGGCCCATAGGGCCGGATTAAGGACTGAGGATCCAAAATATAGCTTGGTACAGTTCCTAACCCCACACCCATCTTTGGTTAGCATTTTAAACTTATTCAATAATGTTACCCGTTGCACGTAATCCACTAATTTGCACAAAAGAATTATAAATATATATTTAAAGAGAATCAGATAATATAATCATCAAAGATTAGAAACAGGTACTTCCTTTATGAAAGTAAGGATTAGGATCTTAGCATTTCAGCGTGCAAGGCATATAGAAAACAAACCCTGTATTAAATGGATCAAGCCAACAACTCGGTATAAATTAACACTTGCCCAGCAACTTGATTCCACTGAAATATAAAGCATGAACTCCTAAACAAGTATGAACTATGATCTTATGAAACAAACCATAACTCATAAGTGATTGATATTGCATTTCTACGATTCTACTTTGTATCAAATAAAATATTTTAAGTTAAAATTGTTAACTGAAATGAAGATTTTAGCCAACAGAGCAGCACTTGTATATGGTTTGCAATTTCCATATACACAAATAAGATCAAACAGAATAAACTCTGAATTCCTTGCATGAAACAAAACCAGGCATAACTGTATAATAAGATCAAACAGAATAAACTGAATTCTTTTTTATGAAACAAAACCAGACATAACTGTATATTATCTGTTCCAATTTCACCGTCTTAATTTTTTAACCACCACAAGCCACAATATAACTGAAAAACCTTCAATTACTTAAAATGTACTTCTCTACTCCAAAAACACATTTCTTTATTAAAACTACGTTGTTTTGAAGGTTTTTTAAAAAAATAAACTCCGGTGACATTTTTTGTAAATAAAAAGAAAGCAAGTGCGACCGCTCTCTTTTAAAAACCTTCAAAACGTAATTTTAATAAAAGAGTGCTATTTAAGAAGAAATGCTAGATAAGAAAAATGTTCTTAATCCTTGTTCTATATATATATATATATATATATATATATATATATACTTTTGAAGTTAACTTGTGAAATTTTAAATTTCAAAATTGATATGAATTCATTTAAGTTTTGAAAGCAGCAACAAATATGATACTTAGTAGTAATTTATAATTATTTTATAATAGTTATAGTTGTTAACTACAGAAAATAATCCGAAACAAACAAATAAAAGTCCGAAACTATACAAAAACAATCATTTTTTTTATTAAAAAAAAAAAGAAGCTATTTTTTCTTAAGATCCCGGATATTTTTTTTGAAACAATCCAATTAAGACACAAAGGGTTTTAAAAGAATTAGTCTGAATAATTCTACCACCACTCACACTTGCATATATAAATAGATATAGAAATACATAAACGAAGAGAGTGAAAAACAAATATGAATCATATAGTACCTCTTAGAAGCAGAAGAATTGGCTGAATCAGCGACGGGTGTCTTCTCCTCCTTTGACTTAGTTGCAGATCGAAGCGGATATCGAAGAAGTTTTGACACTGATCTCCCTGAATTGCCTGCAAAACTCAATTCACCAACAAATATATAAATATCATATATATACATATATATGTATATATATATATGGAGTGAGAAAGACAAAGTGTGTGTAACTAGTTATATACCACCAGGGGCAGAAGATTGATCTTTGATAGCATCCTCCATCAGGATAGATTAGACGAGAATTAAGAAGATAGAACTAAGAATAAAAGAAGAAGAAGAAGAAGAATGTTATGCGAACAGAGATTTGATAATTAGGAGAGAGAAAATAAACCACTACACTAGTTTTATTGGGGGATGGACTGTTCCTTTGAGCGGGAAATATCTTTTCAAAATCCCTACACGCGCTCCATCAGCGTTTTTTTGAACGGCTCCTACTCATGGGCCCGCTCCAGCCGAAGCTTTGAAAAGAAGCCCCTTAATTCGAAATTCAAATTTTAAATCCTTCGCTGTTAAAGAGGTTAGAAAACTGATCACTACACCTATTTTGGTCCAACTTTATTCCGGGCTACACATGTTCCCATAACGAACTTGGGCTCTTTGGGCTAGTGCTGGACCTTGATGTAACTAACAAGAGATTGAATCCTTTGAGGCCCAAAATTTAATAATACACGACACAAAATCCTGTTAAAAATACTCTTGTCATTAAATTTTTAAAATTACAGAACCAAACACAATTTTAACTTTATTATCTAACTACTTTTGTCAAAAACTCTATATTTAAAAGTATTTAATCTCATCCCACCACTCCGCCAATTGAACACTTCATCTAATAGTAATATTTGGAAAAAAATATCTTACTTAATCTTCCTCTTATTTCTCTAATGTTCAAGTACAAAAAATAATAGTAATTTTAAATGCACAAACATTTTACAAACCAGGTTAAGAAGAAATAAAATAGTGAGTGAATCTTATTATTATAATTAGGGCTTGCGTGAGTACTCTATAGTGTATATAACCTTAGTTTTAAAAATGAGTTTATTTTAAAAATTTAACTTTGGAGAAAAAAAAAAAAAAAATCATGCAAAAAATATGAGTAAAGTAGTGAACGCAATTTTTATTTAATTTGAGGTTGTGTGCACTATTATTATAATATTTTAAAATAAGTATATATTTTTTACGATTAAAATTAGTTAAACTTTCATTGTTAAAAAGTCAATAATAGTAGATATTACCAAATTATATAAAAATATAGGTTCAAATATTTTTATATATTTTTTAAATTCGTCCAATTGAATTTATCTAAAAATAGATGTACAATCGTATAGGGTATACTAGTTAGATAACCTCAAGGTATATCCTGTTCACTCCTAATTATAAAGTTTCTCTAATCATAGTTTTTACTACTTATTACTTCTATTATTTATGTACAGTTGTGCACAACATTAAATTATTCTAAAATAATACTATATCTATCTCTAAAAAATTGAGTTAATTTGATTTTTTTAGTTAAGTTAATTAATTTTAAAATTTAAAATTAGGCATTTATTTTTTTTTTTAACTCACAATAATTGGGCGTAGTAGAAAATTCGATCTTATGATTATAATTTGTCCTCCTATACTGTAATAACACATATTTTTGTTAATAATTAGATAGTAATTTATTTTATTTTATAAAATGTAATTGAATTGGAAAAGGTAAGTTATTTTTTTTATTCCTTATTTAGATTTCGAAAAGTTAAATTCTTTTAATAGATAATTAAATAATTAATTTAATTAAAATTGAAGAGCCCATTAGTAGTGTTTTGATAACTTCTATATTGTTTCTTATTTATATTTAAAGAGTGAAATGTGACCATAATCATATTTCAATTTAATTAGTTGAATTCCCATGTAAAATACTTATACGCACTGCAATTTTTTAGAAAAATTATAATTAATTAATCCGATGTCAGAATTGAGTGAATCCAAAATTTATTTATTCAGTTTTTCGTCCTTTACAATTGTGAGGAAGGAAGAAAAGTTATTTGATGTCATATTCAAGTCTTAAATTACATAAAACTAATATCTAGTTTAGAAAATTCGTAACTGATCAGTCATATTAACTCCGAATCTAGTGATTTTTGAGCCTATTTCTTGTATATTTTTGAGAGCTACAAATTTTGTGAAGACATGGAGAGATTTTAAATATTTTATAAGACCCTAAAGTCAAATTCTTTATTGTTGCGTATTGAAGAATGGCGAACAATGAATACAAATATTATTTTATATTTTGATTTTAAGTTTAGTTACGAGGGTTTTTAAATTAGAGATTGTTTTTAAATAAAATATAGACATAGAATTAGATATCATAATAATCGTAAAAATAAGATGAATTTATATAAAGGAATATAATATAATTGACTTGAATGTAAATGTTAAAATCTTAAAATTAGTTTATATATTTTAAGGTATATTGTGTGAATTATATATTTTAATCCAACTGTTATAATTTTTAGATATATTATATACATATATATAAGTCGAGAATATGTTTACCAATTTTGAACCGTTAAAGATTAATGTATGATTTATTATGAATTTTAAGAAGTGGTTGGTTTGAGATTTTTCAAGTAGATTTTCAGCAACAAATTCTAATATTTAAAAATGTATACCTTAATGATTTTAAATCTGATTTGAGTGATTCTTAAGGCTAAATTAAAGTATTTGAAATCATTAGTTTGGATTATATTTAATTTGTGGTGAATATTATTATGTGGTGAATAACATTTAGTATTTGATATCATTGACATTTGAGGATAAAATTTTGTGGAATGTGCTATAAGTGTTTTTGAGTACTAGCTACGAATTTCGTACTCCACCATTTCGATTATTGTTATATTTAATGCATCTCGTGATATCTCGTCATTCGTTATATTTTTCTTATAATTTTATTGACACTCTTAAATAGAAGTTTGATCTTTGATACCTTGTCTTTATTAAGTAATTTAAACTTCTTCTTTTTTTCAAATTTGTACAGATCCCATAATTTTTCAACGATACTCTTATCATGTTGATTTAATTTGTTTGTTTTGCTAATCGTTCAAAATTTGATCCTCGCTTAATTGTTTTGTTTTTAGCCAAATCCTTATTTTGCTTAACTTTAGTCTAGATATTTCAAACTTCATATTTATAATCTTTTGAATTTGTTCTTCCTGTATAGAACTTTAATAATCTTTGTAGAGCTATACATGTTGTTACCTTCTTTTGGAGATATTGCGTTTATGATTTAATTTGGTTCAACATGTACGTTTAGAACCCTTTTGTTGGTATTATATCGCATGTGTTGGGACATCATAACTTTATAGAATAAGCGATAGAGTATACATGAGCTATAACCACCTGTGGGATGTACCACAGTCATGTCCTATTGGCATCAAGACATGACAGTACCTTCTGTGGTAGTGTGATCAGTCAACGACGTCTTCGTTTTGTGCTCCGGTGGGAGTAATTAGCCATATGGTGATTTTGTTGTGGAAGGCGTATGGGTCGACCCTAATTTTATGTTTTGTTCTGTTATGCGGATTGGTGATGTTTGTACCAAATACGCCTTCCGATTTTGCATGCATTAGGATTACGTAGTCCGATATGTGATTGTTTGTGGGACATTATTTGGTTTGCCTGTGTGTCAATGTATATTTTTGTTTTGTTTTGAACTCTGTATGAAAAAACATTCAATCCTTTTGATTCAGTCTATCATTTCGTTGTGTTAGTCTTGACTGTTTCAATTTGGTTCAATTAATTGAGTTAATTATTTCAATTCATTATTTTTGTACTCTATATCCGTACTAGACATTTGACTCACACTGTATTTTACTTCTGACAGGTTTACAGAGGCGATTTAGGATTACGTGTGAAGAGAGTTACATTTGACCATCTAGGTTTAATTGATTTGTAGTTTTTATTATTCGGTCAAATTTTAAAGAATTATATTTAATTTGTCAGTAATGAAATATTAATTATAAAATATTTTGAAATTATTAATGTTCACGTGATCTCACAGTGTTACATATACTTAAAAAAAAATTAAATTTTTTATGAATTCATAAATGGTCTATTTGACCTAAAAATAAGTCAAACTATGTTGGAGGAATTATTAGTAATTTGACTCATTCAAAAGCGTTAGATAGATTAGTCAAGGGTCGGTTAGCATGCAGTTGTGGAGATAATCTGTTCTCTATTTACAAATTACAATATCCGTTAATGTATAAATCTGGTCAATGTTCCAACGAACTCCCAATGAATATTTATATTTATATATATAATATAATATAATTTAATTTCATTATTATTATCTCCTGCGCGCAGCATCGATCGATCGACAATGCAGGTTAAACTATTATGTTGGCTTGTTTTGATAGCTTGTTTGTTTTTTCGATGCAAAGCAGAAGAAAAAAATAGTTATATATGAGCTGAAAAAGGGTGATTTCTCTATCAACCTCACCAACTTTGGCGCTACTGTTTTCTCTCTCATACTCCCCTACAAGAATGGCAAGTTTTGCTTTTTCTCAAGGAATACTTGACTAATTTTGTCTTTGGTAATTAGTCTTTGGGAAATGATACATATATATATATATATATATATATATATGTGATGAAATTGAATTCCAATCGATGTGAGAATTTATGTGATAAAATTGAATAAATTAAGACGATCAATATATAAAACATAAATCTTTTCTGTTTTTGGTTTATATAATCTTTGATGGTACCACATATTATATCTCCTAGATGATGTGGTGCTTGGATATGAATCAGTTAAAGATTACAGTGTTAGTTTCCTTTTTCTCCTATGTTTTTTTTTTCTTTCTAACTAGTTTATATATTTTTCACAAGGCCTTCATTCTCACAAAAATAATATTGGTTGGGTCCTCCTATATGACAAATTTCCTTTCCTTTCCTTATTGATAATAATTGAACTGAATGATTCAACCTACTTTGGTGGTCTGGTGGGCCGTGTGGCTAACAGAATTGGAGGCGCTCATTTTACTCTCAATGGTGTTGAATATAAATTGCCTGCTAATGATAACGGAGTTAACACACTTCACGGTATATATATATATATATTATATACTCATCCCCACTTTCCCATAACATTTACAAAGTATATATATATATATTTAAAATTCTCTTTATAATCTTGTTAAAGTAATGAAATCATGTCATAATCAATAATATCAGGTGGTACCAAGGGATTCAGTGACGTTATATGGACCATGAAAAACTACCAACCAGATAGTCATATTACATTCACCTACAACAGCGCCGATGGTGAAGAGGGTAACCATTAATATACTTGTGGGTTTAGATTCTTGATTTTGGACACACATATATGAATTAGTAGAGTTGATGGCTTTTTTGTTATATTAAAAGTATTATACAATTGCAATTTCTAATCATACAAATTAAATGCAACTCACTCCTATAAGATTATTAGATAGAATGACCAAAAACAAGATCCTATAATTACAATATATAAATTATTTTTCTTTCTGTTTCCTACTTTAACTAACTGCTGCTCACAAATGAAACAGGATTCCCCGGTAACCTTACCGTATCTGTTACATATATGCTCATTGACACAAATAAGTTGGCGATAAAAATGATAGCCAAGCCTCTAAACAAGGCCACACCAGTAAATCTAGCTTCACACACATACTGGAACCTAGCGGGCCAAAATAGGGGCGATATCATGTCACACACCATCCAATTGTTAGCGTCCAAGATCACTCCGGTCAACGATGAGCTCATCCCCACCGGTCAAATCGTGGCCGTGGAAGGGACAGCCTACAATTTCCGCCAGCGCAGAGAGATTGGAAGCAAGTTCAGTGAGCTTCCGGAAGGATACGATATCAACTACGTGCTGGACGGCACCAGCAAGGAGCATTTGAACAAGGCAGCCGTGGTGAAAGATGGAAAATCTGGGAGAAAGATGGAACTTTGGACTAATAAACCAGGGGTGCAGTTTTATACGAGTAATATGTTAAACAATGTTAAGGGAAAAGGTGGGTATGTTTATAAGAAGCATGCTGGATTGTGTTTGGAGACGCAAGGATTTCCGGATTCGGTGAATCATCCCAATTTCCCTTCCCAGATTGTGAAGCCAGGGGAGACTTATGAGCATATTATGGTCTATAGGTTCACAGCTGATCAGTAGAATCAAGTGTAATTAATGTTTTAGATTCCGTGATTCTACAATTATGTTTCGATTTCAAGTCCCATCTTCACAAGAAAGCATTCTTTGAATATCAAGTTTTCTTCTTTGTTAATTATTAATCTCTCTAAACCTTACTCTCTCTGCTCAAGTCATCATACCTGTTTTTTGCCATCTCCCTAATTATGATCTAGAGTAACTTGGCCTAGATATTGTCTTACTCCATCTGTTCTAAAATTAGGATACATTTTCTTTTTAATCTGTGCCAAAATTAGAGAAAATTTCTAGCTAAAAATTTATTGTTCCTAGGTATCTCTAATTTTACAACCGAGGAAGTATATGATTGTTATAATAAAATAAAATAAAATAAAGTCCAAATCAAGGCTGCTTCTAAAACTCTCTTTAAAGAACTGAAATAAACTATTTCAACATCAAATCATGTATAGGCCAACAAGGAACAGAATTCATCAAACTATATAGCACTTCATGGCCATCATAGCCATATGCCAATAACCTTCAAAATGATACCAGCACCCTTCAAAAATCATTCCTTGTACCAACAAGAGAAAGTGACAAAAGAAGTAAAACAGAATTCACAAGAGCAAAGTCGACAGACATACATATGTAAATGCTGGTACATACCCCAGAACCTATTCTATCAAACCATAATTAACTTTGTGGTGAATAACTGGGACTACGTTGCTGCTGCAGTCGTCTTCTTAAAATCAATCTTGTCAACCTTAACCTCTCCGTCGATGAGTTCATAAACATAAACAACAACACGAAGTGCATCGATGTCCATGAGAACAAAGCTGGGGTTTACATCAAAGGTTATGCTACTGTAGGCCCCAGTGGCAGATCCTGGGTTTATAACAACTCCTGCCTCGTGTTTGTAGGCTGTGAATTGATGTGTGTGACCCGTTACTAGGATGTCAACGTCTAGCTGCCTCTGGAGCATGGCCAATGAATCCAGATCCCCACATGGAATGATCTTCAGAATACAAAAGCAGGAAAAATATAATTACTACAAAATAACTCCCATAGACTCCAGCCTGCAAGTGAGCCAAGGTATTCATTGAACAACTTGATGTTTGACTCAGTTTTGTTATATAAACAAGCCAAGCTTGACTCAATTTTAAGGCTTGTAGTAAAGAAGCCGAGCTTACAATATGAGTTTCGTTTTCAGCCTATCTTTTGGGAATTGGGATAATGGGCTTTGAGTTGAGTAAATGATCAGAGCTTGATCATCAAAAAACTCTTGGAAGAGCTTGTGAAAACATATATATTTTTTAAATATTTCTTAAACAAATTTTCTTATCTAAGGTGAATTCTTATATAACGGTACATAAGTGGCATATATTATTAAATATAGATGTCATAAATTTTTAGCTTAGATTAGTACATTAAATCATAATTACATTAGGACTAAAAGACATTTTGCATCCCAAACTTTACTTTCTATTTACTTTTGCACCCCAAACTTAAAAAGGTGTCTAAGTACACCCCAAACTTCATTATACGTAACAAAACGCACACTTTCTTCACTTAACCGGTCAAAAGTGACCGGCTAAAGCTGTAACACAAGTTTGGGGTGCAAATTGTCTTTTAGTCTTAAAAATTGGCAAAAATAATTAATTTTAAATAAAATGAAATAATTAACTTTAAATAAAATAATTAGTTTTAAAAATAAAAATAAAATAATTAATTTTAAAATAAAATAATTAAAATAATAAAATTAAAATAAATATTTGGAATTAATGATTAATAATTAATTATTAACTTGTAAAATGATTATTTTATTCAAAAACAGAATTTTTTTAACAAAAACAGAATTTTTATTCAAAATCATTAATAATTCAAAAACAGAATTCAAAATCATTAATAATTCAAAAACAGAATTTTTAAAATAGAATTTTTTTAACAAAAACAGAATTTTTTTTTAACTTGTAAAATAAAATTCTGTTTTGAAAAATTCTGTTTTTAAAAAATCTTAAAAAAATTTTGTTTTTTAAAATTTTGTTTTAAAAAACAAAAACAGAATTGTTTTTTATGTGGCAAAAATGATTTTTTACAAGTTAATGATTACTTTATTCAAAAACAGAATTTTATTCAAAATCATTAATAATTCAAAAACAGAATTTTAAAAATAGAATTTTATTTTATTCAAAATCATTAATAATTCAAAAACAGAATTTTTAAAAATAGAATTTTTGTAACAAAAACAGAAATTTTTTTTAACTTGTAAAATAAAATTCTTTTTTTGAAAAATTTTGTTTTAAAAAATTCTATTTTAAATATTTTGTTTTTACAAATTTTTTTTTAAAAAACAAAACAGAATTGTTTTTTATGTGGCAAAATGATTTTTTACAAGTTAATGATTTTTTAACGGAATGATTAATAATTAATTTTAAAATTAAAATAAAATAATCATTTTACAAGTTAATGATTAATTATTAATCATTAATTCCAAATATTTATTTTAATTTTATTATTTTAATTATTTTATTTTTATTTTAAAACTAATTATTTTATTTAAAATTAATTATTTTAAAATTATTTTATTTTATTTAAAATTAATTATTTTTGCCAATTTTTAAGATTAAAAGACAATTTGTACTCCAAACTTGTGTTTCTGACCTTTAATTGGTCACTTTTGACCGGTTAAGTGAAGAAAGTGTGCGTTTTGTTACGTATAATGAAGTTTGGGGTGTACTTAGACAACTTTTTAAGTTTGGAGTGCAAAAGTAAATAGAAAGTAAAGTTTGGTGTGCAAAATATCTTTTAGTCTTATATTAGAAATTTAATAATTTTCAGAAATTTTAGATCTTATATTAAATAATTTAATATGGTTACAACTTTATCACATTTTCTATCATTTTATCTAATTTTAAGTCATTAAGGGTAAAGTATAATACAAAGAAAACATTGGCACATTCAAAAGGAACAAAGAAAGTATCACTAATTTGATTTTTTCATGGGCATGGGATTTTTTAAGGCAAAAAGGGGTATTATCCCAATGTGATTGTCGACTTTTAAGCATTACACCACCGAACTTTAAAAGTATGTAATTAACCAATTGACCTTTTTAAAAATTATTAATTAAACAATTCCGTCAAATTTTATCTACGTGTATGTGCAAACAAAATGAAAAATCAAAACCATTACTGACTTGGCAAAAGAATAATAAAAAAATTGAAAAATAAAAAAAAAATTAGAAAATCAAAACATTTATTAGAATAATACAAAAGCTTTAATAATTTTTTCTTACGCAACTAGGTTTGGTTCTCGGAGAAGATGAAGCAAAAGTTTGATTTAGGAGAAGATGAAGCAACTAGGGGTGTTTAAAATTAGCGTTTTTTCAGGTTTTAAGGTAAACCGGACTTGTCCGAATCGGCCGGTTCAGGACAGAGAAAACTGGTTAGGTATAGACCGGTTTTCGGTACCGGTTTCGTTTAGGTATTTGATAGTTCGGTTTGTACCGGTTAACTTAAAAATATTTTGATTTTATTCTACATCAACTCGACTACTCACTTTTCCCAAATAGATCATCAGATTTGCGCTCCCCTTTCTCAGTTTCTGATTCTCTCCATCTCGAATTCTCTCTGCTTTTTTGAACTTCATCTCGAATTCTCCAATTCATCCTCTCCCACTGGCCAAATCTCCGATCCTCTACCATCGGCCACCGATCCATATTCTCTTACCATTCAATTCTCGTTTCTGTTCAATCTTCACTCGCCGCCGCCCCCTCTTTCTCATCACCATTCCACTACTTTCATTCTCTCTCTCCTTTTCCCAATACCAGACCCTCTTATCCCTAGCCCACTCCCTCACCATTCGCGTGGCCAATCTCCATGGGCTGGGATTTACTTGAGGAACTACTCCTGGAGAGATACAACGTCCTCATTTGAGCTGTTCGGAGCTGTCGAACATTAACGTGTTGATTCGAGCTGTGAACGATGAATTCGGGAGGATAAAGGGTGGCGTGGGTGCAACGAAATTACAGTAATGTCCTTAGGGTGTCAAAGTCCCTATTTGGTAGGCTAATTAAAGTGTTTAATCAGTCGATAAGTTACTTACAAATAACTAGTAGTAGTCCAGTAGGAGTAAGAATAGTATTTCTTAATTTCCAGTTTAATTATTCTGTACTTGTTTTGGAATATTGATAGTAAAATTTGGTAGAGTAATTGTACAAATTCATGAATTTAGGTTCAATTAACTAGGCTAATGATGAATCTATAAAGCTCAGAATTTGAACTTCCAAGTTTTTGTATTCATATTATTGGGTTGCAATTTTTTCTATTAATAGTTGAACTTTTTGACTTCTTTATTTTCTTGTAAAAAAGAGAGTTGGGTATGTGATTTTATCATTTTCTTTTGAATTGGACCAGTTATTATGGTTCAATTTTCATTAGTTCAATTTTGAATCTTTGATTGAATGGGTTAATTGAAATATGTGAATCAGTGATGCTTAGTTGATAATAACAGTGAATTAGTGATACTTAGTTGTTTATATACAACCGATACAAGAATAGGTAAAAATCGGTACAAGTCGGTTCGGGACGTCGGTCTAACCGGTACCGGTATCAGTACGTGAATTTGAATACTTTTGGTAACTGGTTTAGTACGGTTCGGACCGGTTCGGTCCGATTTTTTACCGATGCACAGTCCTAGAAGCAACAACCTGATTTAAGAGAAGATGAAGAGCAACTTTATTCAGCCATGAGAAGAGAGAATTGAAGAAACCCATCATATTTTTCTTCCTCTATGATACATATCTTCTTTAAATCCTTCTTCAAATCTGAGGTCTCAAAGAGGAGGAAAAAATTTGTGATGCAATTTAGGGCTTTTGTTGGGTAATTGATTCATTTGATTTTATAAACCAACTGTGCTTTGGCTGCATCTAATTCAACTTCTACTGCTTGCTTCGAAATTAAAAGCCCTAAATTTTGTTCGAACCCCCAATTTTGTAGCACCACGTTTGATTCCTCCATCTTCGATGTAATTAGGGTTTCTATTACAAACCTTATTGCAAATCCATATCTTATGGTTGAACGTCGATCAATATATATATATATTGTTCCTACATATATGAGAAAAGATGAGAAGAAGAGCATAACTTTTTATTTCAATCACAATTTGAGCCTTCTTTGGATGATGTGGAGTTTGGAAGAGAAAAAGGAATCCAACTGAGTAAGGTTTTCTTTGACAATATTAGATGTTGAATGATCTGTGGAAGAAGAAAGAAAGCGCATGAATGAAGAAGAAGAAACATACGCAGGTTGGGACTTAGGAAGAGAGAGAAATAATAGGACTTAGGAAGAGAGAGAAATAATAGGAAAACGAAAGAAAATCAAAACTTATTTTTCTTTCTTTAAATTCTTACGTGGTTGCCAAATCATTCAGTAAATATTTTGTTTTCTTTTTCTCTCGCTACCACATATGTAAATATGCAATCCAATTTAATGTCCATCCAATTTCTTGGACGGAATGGTCCAATTAATAATTTTTAAAAAGTTCAGTGTACCAATTTCATTTTTTTAAAGTTCAATAGGGTAATGCTTAAACTTGAACAACCATTGTGAGGTATTACCCTTTTTGCCATTTTTTTATATTTAAACTAAGAAACAGACTATGGAATTTTGACCATGACAACACTTCATGAAAAGCATTTTTAATATTTAGTGTTGTAGAGTGCACACTAAATTTTGGAAACATAGTTGATCTAGATATAGATTTTCAATAACAACTTGAACCCAATTACTAGAAGTGCAGAGGAATAGAAGCTAAATGACATACTGAAAGCTATAAATTTGAAAAAAAAGAATCTTAAATAATTTATCTGTAATACAATCTTTCTACACACAACTCAGCAAATGTTCGCCATAAAGGTTACAAAATGAACCAAGAAACCGTACACGCCTCTACAAAATCTACAATGTGAAAATGATGGGGTAAACAATCATAGTCGACATGGCATCATCTAGGTGTCGACTAGGCGTCCGCCGTTAGAGAAGAACAAGGCAACGCCTTGGATGCCGAGCCTTGGTAGCTGACTCAAGTTAAGTGATTAAATCATTTTGTACCCATGACTTATCATAACTCATAGACTAGCTATATCGTGTAATTTTTATTATTTATTAAACTTGTAATATGTGATGATTGTTGACTTAATTGATCCTTTATTTTCTACGTAATGTTTGTTAACTTGATCTACTAGTTTTCAATATCAATTGTTTTATTTTTGAATTTTAATTGTGAAGTATTCATATAATTGTGTTTTTAATTGTATTACATAATGTTAGTTATTATGTTTTGAGTTTTAATGTATTTATATAAATTGTACATTGTTAACGACTTATTGCCATATGGACGCCATGGCGGGCGCCTTAGCGCCTAGGCGTCCTTCGGTCAACTATCGCTGCTTCTCGCCGTGACAACTATGTAAACAATACACTTGAATGAAATCCTAGATTTAGATGTTTATTAAAAAGGCTAACAGGACAGAGGAAAATGAGACAATATTTACATAAATTTATAAGGTAATTCATGTGTCAATGGAGATTGTTGGCCCATTTGCATAACAACACTGTTCGAAATTGCGCTCGAGGCGTGCGACTCGAGGCGCACCTCGTAGTGAGGCGGAAGAAAGAGATTGCGAGGCGGACGCTTATTCTGTAATCAGGGAGACGTGCGCCTTTTTCTGTCGAAGCTTATGCCTCGTGGCGTTGCGCCTCGATTTGGCATAAAAAAACCCTAAGGCTTAATATCAGAAGACTTACCGAAGAGCGAAGACTGCTTCTTTCTCCTCTTCGCGACTCTGCGACTGAAGACTTCTTCTTTTCTTGCTTCTTCTTCTTTTCTGGCGTCTCTGTTTTATTTTTCTTTTCTTGCTTCTGCTTCTCTGTTTTGTTTTTCTTTTTCTTTTCTGTTTTCTTCTGTTTTGTTTTCTTCTGAGTTCTGAATGTTGTAGATGGGAGTCTCTGTTTTTTTCTTTTTCCAACAATGTAGTCCTCTATTTTCCTTCCATTCACAATAGTGCTTGACTGCTTGTAATCCGTCTCTGTTTTAAGTTTTACTACTGTAATTGTTATTGACTGCAGTTTTAAAATTTTTATTAATCCCAAATGTATCACAATAGTGCTTGACTGCTTGTATTGATTTTACCAAACAATTTTTGTTGTGTACTTGAGAGAATCTTGATACATTGCTCTGTTTGTGTTTTCACTTTTCATTAATTTCTTTTTGAACAAAGATAGCATGTGATAATTCCATGTGGATTTTTAGACTGTCAATAACAATATAATTATTTGTGTACATGAATTGCTAATGTCACCAAAATAATTAGTTAGGACTTAAGATTGACAAGTTTATAACAGTGGTCTTGATCTTGGTCATCATGTTAATGCTGTTGGTGATGCCCTGTGAATCGCTGTTGGTAATGGGAGTACTTTTAGTTAGGTATTTATTAGATATAAATCATTTATATTCTCAAATATATTTATTAATATTTTATGAGATGTCACTAATGCTCAATTACTTATAATATAGATACATACAAATAGAAGGAATCGATTGTCTGCATCCAGGCTTAACTCATTGGCTTACATAATGTACAATAAAAAATTGAAAGATCGACACATCAAAAAAAAGGCACTAACGGCAGAAGAGGATCCATGAGTTGTTGATAGTGTGTCATCTGATAATGAGTGGGTTGCGGGGGGAAATGATGAAAATATCTCGAAAGTGACTTATGGGAATGATGATATGGAGGAGGGTGAAGGGACTCATGGGAATGAAAAGACAATTGGAGGAGAAGAGACTAATGTGAGCGAAATTACACTTGGAGGGAAAGGGACTCGAGGAACAACTAGTAAACAAGGAAGTCAAAAGAGAAAGACTTTGCAGTCAAAAACTAAAACAAAGGTTAGTGCCATTACTTAAGTTGTCTTTAAAGTGTTCTTTAAAAAAGCATACTCATTTGGATTAAATATATATTCACTTGTTTATTTATAGATAAAGGGAAGGGATTGCAATTGGTAGATGAAGAATCGGAGTTTGAGGATCTTAGCACTGACAATGAGGAGGATGACAGAGCTATTAGATACGATGATGATTCCATGGAGGATCCTCTTAGTGATGATGGGGATGATGATGAAGATGATGGTGGGGATGATTTAGGATTTGATCCATTTTTCAGGCCGCTGGATACAAATGATACATTACTTATATAGTGATGGATTTGATATTATGTTGTTTTGTAATGATACATTAACGTGACGTTGGTTATTTATGTCTTTTATGACCTTGATAGATTATTTTATGATTTTATTAGCATTTTCTAATAATTTTTTGGAGACTTTTTCTTCTTTAAATTGAGGCTTCCGCCTCGCTCCGCCTCGAAGCTTACGCCTCGCCTTGTCCGAAGAAAAACGCCTCGTACCGCTTTTAGCTTTTTCGAACATTGCATAACAGTAATCAATGATTGCATGAGTGAGAAACAGAATGATTTATTCAAGCAGTTCAGCAGAGTTATAGCTAGAAAAAAAGTGTATTTAAGGTAGTAAGTGAACATTGTATGCCTAAAATTTTGACGACGCAACCTCTGATGTAGATGATGCTGAAAAGATTTTACATAAAAATTCACAAATAGTTAGTGTTGGACTAAGTTCAGTACTTCTGTTGCCTAACACAACAGACAAGACAAAAAAAAGTGTAACATCATTGTTGTAACTCGAAGACGGACTAAAATACTGAAATAATCAAAATACCTGTACCAGTTACTTGGTGTTGGCTAAATGATCCAGAAAGATAAACAAGTAGCTTACAATTTTCTAATAAGAGGTGTTTAAACTTTAAAGTACTAACAGAAAGAAAAGAGAATCAAACCTGATGACCATGACATATTCCAATCTTGAATTGACCAATGGTCAGTGTCTTGGTCTCTGGGTATCGTGCCTCCTCATCATATTCACCTCTAGTAATATGCAAATCAGGACAAATAGTCCTTAAGTAGTCATGAACCTCCTGGAAAAATAATTCACAACGTTAAAAAGTAGTCTTTGCTTTTACATTTGTTATATAAAACATTGACGCTCTGAATGAAAAATAATTACATACCAAGATCAGAACCAAAAAAGAAAAGGCTATAGTATAATTAAATCTAAAAAAGTGCAAGCTAGTTTTGCTGGTAAAGCCTTGCGTGGCTGTGGTTGTCACCTAGTCCCACTTTTCATTAGTGCCAAAATCACCAGAAAGATTTATACACTAGTTGATTCAGTTATGGGATTTTAGAAATTTAACAAAAGGGAGGGCTGATCGAATATCAGGAGCTGAGAATATACTGATACACATATCACGGTACATAGACCTAATATCAAGGTAATTGCATTAGGAATTCATGTAGCACCCAACAACAGATTGTAGTTTAATCAAGTCTAAGATATGGAATCAATGCCATGGACAAAAAGCTAATATGTTGGTATTCCAGGTAGTGATTAGGAACAACATTAAGCTCGTCCACATGCTTTTATAAAAATCAACTAATACAATATCTTAATACCTAATTTAAATATACTACCATAACATAAACCAGTAAATACCTAGCGATAGCATAATATTACAATTAGAATAGTAGTAGGACTAAATCAAAAGCAGAATAACAGTAAACCCATTAAACATTTGTAGAAAATGATTTACTTTAATACATAGATTTCCAGTACAAATAATGTGTTGAATCTTGCCCGGAACAAGCATAGACTTGAACTTAGGAGGCAGATCAGGAGCCCTATGTGAGATGTGAAGATCACCCAATGCCAACACTAACACCATTTTCTTGAATGATCAGCTGAAACGTTCCAAATACTCGAACAAAACCCAGAATCTGCAATTACCCAAAAAACTAAGCATCTCTCAGAAGTAATCAATCTGAATACACAAAACCAATTAAAACAATTCTTCCTCCATACCTAAATTTTCTAATCAACAAGATGATCTAAATTTTTAAGACAGGTAAAAAAAACATGTATATCAAACCTGAAATAATAGCAGGCACTGGCTGATGCTCCCTCTTTTTCCTATTCGTCTCGTCGACAACTCCCTATTGGTAAAACCTCCCAATTACTCTGCTATTATTTGCCCATTTTCTTGAAAAGATTAAATAGCTCTCTCCGTCGACGTTTTGATGCGTGTTATCTTTGTTATAATTCGTACGTTCCATAGTATATTTTGTTTTAAAATTGTGCACAATAATTAAAAAAATAATTATATAATATTAATTATTTATAATACTCTTAAATTCTTCTATTTAAGACACATGCCAAATAAAAAAAACTTTTATCCTGTTAGAAATAGCTTAAATCTTTTTGTTATTTTTAAAAAATTAAGATACATTTAAGATTTTTTTTGAAATAAGCTATTAAACTTCTAAAATATAAAACAAAATCTATGAGCAGTTGAATAAAAACCAAATTCTAATTATTTATGCAGCTGTAATGAATTTTGTGTTTGAATGCCCTAAACCCATTGGTTCACGAGCAGTCGAATTTATGCTTTTACAATAATTATAATCTTTGTAGTGGATCAAATAAATCATATTGATTTCTATTTTATTTTTTTATAAATTAATTTCAAAAGGAGAGGGGGAATATGTTTTATTGAAAGAGTATTAGTTAGTCAAAATGTACACACTTGCAAGATACTGGTAAGTGGCAATCAGTGGGCAAACATTTCTACCAAGAAGCCATGCCATGCCATGCTATATTGCTATGCTAGCGATAATGATAGATGACTGTCATGCCTAAGAATATCATAATGATTGTGTTGCAAATGACGTTCTCTCTCAGATAATACTAATTTATATTTCTATTTTTTTTTCCTGCTAAATTACTAACTTCTATTTCTATAAACCAAGCGACTATAATTTAACAAATCCTACTTCCTACAAATAAACTACCATTACCATACATAATATATGTAGTGCCCATAAATAGGATTTACATTTTAGAGCTAAAATTTTGTTAATAACAAACTCCTATTCATTGTCCCCCGGGGGTATGATGAACTGGCAATGAAGACCCTTTTGGCCATGTTTCCGTATGATGACCCTGAGAGGATGATCCTTGTGCTGATGTTTTTCGGGATTTTCCACCAGTTTGTTTCATAGACGAGAGGTTGCTATGCCATGGCGTGGAATCGCCTGGAGGACTAAACGATGTTTCAACTCCATCCATAGCAGAAGGTGCACTCGAATGTTTCAGAGCTGGGATCTTTTCCAGAATGCTTACGACTTCAGACATTTGAGGGCGATATTTGGGCTCACTGTGAGCACACTGCAATGCAAGATTTGCAGCCACAAAAGCTCCTTTACGAGGATACTGACCCTCCAACTTTGAATCCATGATTCGGAACAACTTTTTCTTGTTAGGCAACTGGGGCTTTACCCAATCCAACAGTTTCTGCTCTGGACCAACCCTCCTTTTGTCAACAGCAAGTCTTCCAGTGAGGAGCTCCAACAACACAACCCCAAAGCTATAGACGTCACACTTGGCAGTGAGCCGACCTGTTCAAACAAAGAAATCAAAAGAAATAGAATACAATTACTTAAATGATTTAATGGGACATTTTGGCATCCCCAAGTCCCCAACATACAGACATATGCTATATACCTAACATATAACATACCTCTTTTCTTGAAGCTTACATTAGCTAGCTATGACACTAGCCTCTAGGACTACACTAAATGTTCTAAGAAATTAGATATCATGCACTAGGACTACACTGCACATATATGCACATGTGTATATCCCTAATATCTATATAATAAATCAGGACCCAATTTGAATTTTGTCAATTGAGAAAGCAGAACAACGTCCCAGATTTCATCTCACTTAATCTGAAGGCTAATATTCCATCTTACACTAAAAAAATCCCGCCCAAACTCACCCTTCACCTATACGCTACCCCTCCCAAATCTTTTCTTCTCTCTTTTCTATCTGTGGAATTTGGCTCTCTGAAATTTGGCGAAATTTCCCAAATCTCTTCCTCTCTCTCTTCTATCTCTGGAATTTGGCTTTCTTCTCTTTCATCTATCTCTGGAATTTGGCTCTCTGGAATTTGACCAAATTTGGGGAAATCGGAATTTGGCCAAATTGGGGGAAATGAATAGCGAGAGCACTTCCGTCAGGGATAGGTCGGTCATGGCCGTCGACAACATTCGTATCGTCACCTCCCGATTCCTCTGCTTCCCCCCAGGTTTGTAACACTCACCTTCAAGATTCTCATGTTTTACTCTTGAGCGATTCTCATGTCTCTTTCTTTCTTAGTTTCAAATTTTTAGCTTTCTTTCTTAGTTTCATATTAGAACGGTTTGCTGAAGTCAAGGGATGGATCTGGTTATGAGTTCCAAAACTTTAAAGGAACAGAATAGAGATTAGCCTGAAACAATAATATTTTAACCTTTGATTCTCTATCACAATCAATCATTTTAGAGATGCATTCTATCAAAATTAAAGACTAAAAGCTTATTTTATCACATTAACATTTTGTTTGTGATTTTGGGAGGAGGAGAAAGAAAGAATTTTACTGCAATTATACTATATGAGGTCTACGAGAAGAACAAATTTTTGGAAGAAATACTAAAAAGTTGTTTTAAGGTCGTGGGTTCGATTCAATTGGAGAAGGGGAATTTGTTACTTTTCTATATTTCCTCGAGAGACTCTTAAAGTCTTTTTGTCATTGATTCTTTTTCTTTTCTATATTATCTGAAATTAGGATTCTTTTTCTTGGGTTGAGAAAGGAGAAAAAAGAAAATTTTCAATGAAAATAGGAGGGTTACTAACATTTTCAACTTTACTGCATTAGAATGAAGTAGGACTTTTTTCTTCTTTTATTCCTAGATTGAACTTTGTAACACTCTTGAGAGTAACATATTTTAACGAAAGAAAAAAAATGTTTGGTTGGTCAGAAAAGTTGAATACTCTTGGTCTACTGTATGTTTATGTAAAGTTGTTCTCAACATACAACTCTTTCTTAAGTGAAGAGAATTGAGTAACGAGAATTTTCAAGTTCAGAACTATTTACATTACATCATTCATCTTTACTATGAGCAAGTGTCTGCTAAGTATTTACAACTTAATCAGGACCAAATTTGAAACAAAAGCACAATAGCGGTTTAGATTGAATCTCAGTTTTTACAACTTAATCCAAAGGTTGACCTTTCATTTCACAAAAAAAGAACCGCCCAAATCAAACCCCCTTACACGCTACCCAAATCACGCCTTATACCTCTGATCCTTCTCATTTTATCTTCTCCTTCCTTTGTACTCTACTCCAACTCCAAATCCCTTCCAATTACACCGGCGATTGACTGTTGGAGAACGACGATTGACTGTTGGAGAACGCCAATTTGTTTGTGAACGGCGATATGCCTTAATTTGTGTAAGTTTCTCTTTAGGTTGTTTGAAATATGACTGAAATCAAATGATTCGAGTCTCCACCATGCTTTCTGGACATTTTTCTCATTCTTCAATTTCTGTTTACTTTGATTAGCCTTTGAGCACATCTGCACCGCCATTCTTGCTATCCTCAAAACCACGATTCTAGAGTTGTACTTCCAGCTGCAAATCTTGCAATTTGTAAAACAAGAGAGTTAATTTTAGGGGATCCAATGCCCTCAAAGTATGTGTTATACACGTGTTTTAATTATTTTTTACTTCAATGCAATGTAGAGAATTGTTCAAATTGAGCTCACAAGCTGCATTTTCTTATGGTTATTAGGTAGCTCTATTTTTACTTATAGGAGCTGAGTATGGACATCTCATAACCCTGTGGAGGCTCTGTGCACTTGGTAAGAATACTCTAAATCCATACCCCTACTTTACTTACCATGTTTTAAAAATGATGGTAATTAGTTAAATTTTCATGTTAAAGGATAAAAACTGATAATCAATAATGGGTTTTGTCAGGGTTCTTTATAAGCTTTACTGGTCCAAAAATGTACTCCTTTTACTCTGTTCAAATAAACGAAAGAGGTGTGTAAAAAAACATCTCCCTCTGTAATTAATTCCGTGTTAGAATCTGCATATTTCTTGCTGAAAGGAAGTGCCTTTTGATGAAACAACAGATACCGAGGACGTAAGGTGTTGGAAGCATGGGAGTTTGCTCCCACAAAAAGATTATTCTTTGCATCGTACCACGTACCTTCCGGAATCGACTTCTTTCAAAATACGCATTTTCGAGGTAATTATCAGAGTGTCGATGTCTACATTAATGGTCACTTAAGAAAGAAAGATTATGCATGGATGTAATCCAATGCATTTTCTAGAGTAATAATCATCCGTAAATGTTACCATAAATTATGCGAAGTTCCCAAGTAGCTTATCTAACATAAAAGATTAAAATTCTTCTGAATAAAAAGGGAAGCACATTTAATCAAAATACTTGAAGCACATTTAATGAAAGAATTCTTGATCGTAGTTCCCAGGCCTAATGGGATTTGACATTAAGAGCCTGCAATATGATATTTGTATTTTAATATCCAAAAAGAGCCTGCACTTGCGTTGTAAGACCCCAGCTTTTATAAATAAAGATGATTTTTTTTTATAAATATTATTTTTGAATATTATGGAATAAATTTGATATAATGTTATAGTTGTGGGTAATATTTATAAATTTTGCAAAGTAAGCAAGTTGTTATAAAATATTCGATTAGTCGGGGAATATTCTTTTTGTCGGGGAATATTCAGACGACGGCTCAATCATTAGTGGACCCCTGGCGGAAGTATTGTCGTAGTTAGAAAGCGACAAAATTATTTTCTATAAAAATAACAGCAGAGGTGTTACCATTAAAAAGCATTGAACTACCCGTTAGTAAAAGTACGATGAATGGCGTAGTCAGTATAGTAGACACGATATTGATCATTGATGCTTACGTGAGAAGTCACTCGGTACGCTCAATTATTGCTCTGATGAATTCACGCGTCATATCTCTTATATTATTGATTCATTATTATCACGATATCATACATATAATATGTTATAGTATTAAATTATTAATTGAGACGACAAGTTATAAATGATTAATAATTGTTGAAAGATTAAAAATGTGTTGATTAAAAATAAAATGATTTGTGGTAATATTTATTGATCCTTGATGTATATAAAAGTCTCATTGTTATGAGACGTTTGTGGTAAGTTTGATTATTTTATGGGGGCCGTATATGTCATCATCTAAGAGTCCCTTCGTCGATAGTAATTACCTTTGTCAATAGTAATTACCTTTGTGAATAGTAATTACCTTCATCAATAGTATTTACCTTCGTCGATAGTAATTACCTTCACAATCGATAGTAATTACCCCTTCGCAAATAGTAGTTGTCCTTGATATTACCAAGAGTTAATTGCCTCTTGATTGTTCCAAGGGTTAATTACCCCTTCATGCAAATAGTAGTTGTCTCTTGATATTACAAGAAGTCATTTTGACCCTTCGTTAAGACTCAAGAGCCACCCTCGTTTTTTTCTATAAATAGAAAGCTCATTCCTTCATTATTTCTTACTTAATTCATTGAAACTCAGAGGGAGAAACTATAGAGAAAGAAGAAAAGTATTCTGCTACTTCACTTTTCCAATATTCAGGTTCTTCTAAGGTAGGGAATATTATTTGTTGTACTCGTAAAAGGTGTTATTCTTTCTTATTCATGTAGAGAAGCTGTTGTTATTCCATCGCTTATTATTCTATTGGAATAACTCAGATATCTGTGATTTACCTATACTTGGTGACATTCTTCTATTATTCATTGGAACATCTTGTTGCATGTGTTTTACAGGACATGGTTAAAATCTTTATTATTATTCCATTGGAACATCACATACGTGTGTTTTACGCCGGACTGGTTCCATTCTCTATTATTTTGTTGGAACATCACGTGCTCATGTGTTTTACACCGGACTGGTTAAATCTTTATTATTATTCATTGGAATATCACATGCGTGTGTTTTACAGGACCGGTTCCGTCTTTATTATTATTACATTTGGAATATCGTATGCGTGTGTTTTACAGGACACGGTTAAAATCTTTATTATTATTCATTGGAACATCCACATGCGTGTGTTTACGCCAGGACTGGTTCCATTCTTTATTATTCATTGGAATATCCATGCATGCTTTTCTGGCGGACGGGTTCCGTTATTTATTATTACATTGGAATAACTCGCTTTGTCTTGGCCTATCGCATGCGTGGTGATTTCTTTTGTTATTCCATTCTTTATTATACCCGGTTGGTTAAAACTTTGACTTTATACTCCATTGAAATTAGTAGAATATCCTCGATATTTGCGTTTCATCCAAAGATCTTTTCATGGAAATATTCTTACGAGCATTCTTGAATTTTACTCTACAAAGCGAGATCGTGTTGACAATTTGGACGTTATTAGTTCTGAATAAATTAATTCGTGAACTTGTTTTATTGAATTATTATGTCATTATCATCATCCTCATGTTATATTATGTTATCTTTGGCTTACGTGCATAGATGAACTTAGTATGATTATGACCGAGGATCATTCGGTATAATCGTGGCTTGATATAAATGATGTGACAAAAGTCCTCGATGTTTTGTAATGCGATGATGGATAGTTTTTGGTATGATTATGACCCTGGGGTGATTCGGTATAGTCGTGACCATTGATAATTTGATGAAAATCCTTGACCGTAGTGATGCGAGGAAGATTAGATATTGTGGTTTATTCATTAAACCGAGTCTTAGTGATAAAATTGATGAAAACCTTTTAAAACCTAAAAGATAGTAGACTTTATTTTCTACTCGACTCTTTTAATGGATTCGATATTCCGCTGCAGATTAAACCGGTTATTCGTTGTATTTTATCGGTTTAACATTGTTGAAGACTATTGATAATTTATTCGCATTATCTTAGTTATAATATTTCTTCTTTGGGCTAGTTGAGCTCACCTTTTTTTTTCTCTGTTCTCTTCGTGAAATGAGAATATAATTTGAGACGAGTCGGGAAAAGAGTGATGGTCCAGAAGATAGCATTAGTAGTCCTCACTATTCTGCATTAAATAGTGTGACGATAAATGTAATGAGGACTCCTTGAGTATGGATATTGTCTAAATGACAATATTCTATTAGAACTCTCGGTTTATGTATTTATGCGTATGTTCTGCGACGGATGTATAATTAAGTTTGTATTTGAATTTATGTACCGTATAAGTGGCGACCCAAGATGGGTGACGTATACCTAATTTTGGGGCGTCACACGTGTAAGACCCCCAAATTTTATGAAATAAAAGTATTGATTTTTCTTATAATTACTATTCAAGAAATGGTTAAATTGATAAAAGGTTAAAGTTAAGGGTGATATATGATTTTTTTCAAAATACGCAAGTGGTTATAAAATATTCATTGTTGTTGTCGGGAATATTAAACTTAGTCGTGGAATATTCTACACGTAGGGGAATATTAAATGCGAACGGCCTAGCGATCATTTATGGGCCCATAATGATTAAGCGCCGGATGGAAAAAGCGACAAATTTGAGTTTTTATAAATAATGGCGTAATCGTTCTCAGATTAACTTTGTTGGAATACCCGGTTGGTAAAGTAAAGTAATACGCGTTGTTGCGCGATGGCTTGCGGTATTGCGATAGTATTTTTTCAATTATTGATTCTTACGTGAGAAGGCCACTACTCAATAATTATTCTGATAATTCTTATTCAATATTTTATTTTATTGATTGATAATTCTTTGTGTTGATATTTTATATTATTGTTGTTCAATAATTATCCTTTGCATGATATTTTCCATTATCGGATCGATGATTCGTATTATTTGAATAATATTATTAGATAGCATTATTAGCAATGTCTAGAAAGTTACTGTCGAGGAGAGGTTTGGTCACCTAATTCGGCGGCCAGATGAGGAGAAATTCTTATTGGAAAGCCCCCTTTCCAGGAGGAGCTACTGGTTATCGTAAATGTGATTACGTAATATTATTTGTGAATAATTAATTATTGATTCATATGATAAGAAAATATTTATTTGATGTGGATATAAATGATGGATTTATTTATGTATTTATAAGTGAAGGAATTAATGATGAGGTGTTTTATAAGTATTTGTTGAAATGGAGAACAAAATATGAGATTTTCGAAAAAATTAGTTTATTACTTGATTTTGTAAAATCCATAACTCTTTTGTGTATAATGAGTTAAGAGATGAGCCATATATCAAAAGAAAGCCCTAGAAGTAAGCTAAGCATCAGAAATTTGAATCACCCAAAAATTCTTTGTAGATATTTCGTGGTGAAATTTTGAATGAAGCTGGTCAGAAGGACTAATAGTCCGAAAAAATCGTTGTTCTTGACTATATTATGTGAGTTATAAATATTTAATCCGATAGTTGGATCGTTGTAATTTTGGATATGTTATACATATATAAGTTGAGTATATGTCCACAAATTTTGAACAATTAAAAATGAGTATAATTTGTTATGAATTTTAAGAGGTGGTGATTCGAAATTAGGTTATAAATGATTTTGGTGGAAAATTCTAGAATTGGTGGGCCCCACTTTTGGTTTGTGAGAAATGTGCTGAATTTTATTTCAAATGTGGTGGGTGGCAATAGTAGCGTGTAAAAGCCATCGGTAGCTTGGTCAAGTCCGCCTTGGTATGGCTAACATTTTCCTATAAATAGAGGGCTAATTTAGAATTGAAAATCACACCGAAACAAAGTTTTTCTCTCTTCTCTCTCTAGATTATTGAGCGTATTTTGTGAGTATTTAGATACTTTGAGAGTTCTTTGTCAAGTCAAGTTTCATTCAAAGATCACTTAGACCTTTCCTTAAAATCTCGATTCTTTGAGGTAAGGGATGTTATTTTCTTCTCGAATGATATTATTTCTTGATATCATTATCTTTGAAATATTGGTTGGAACTTTTTCGTATCGGGGTTACTTATTCATGAGTTACTATTCACGAGTTACTATTCATGAGTTCTTATTCACAAGTTCTTATTCACAATCTTATTAAGTAGGCGTGAAAATGTTTTTTTGTGGAATTTCTATCTTTTTGGTGTCGAGATTACTATTCACGTATATAGTCTTATTCATGTATACGGTCTTATTCACGTATCTGGCACTATTTATGTATGTGGCACTATTTATGTATATTTATTATTTACGATACTCTGATCTTATGTACGAATACTGAGTCTTATTCATGAGTTCTTATTCACGAGTTCTTATTCACGAAGTTTCTTATTCATGAGTTCTTATTAATGATTCTTATTCACGAGTTACTATTCACGGTACTATTCACAATAAAATTGGTTTTTTTTACGACCAAATTATCGTTGATTTATGAATCTTACTCTTGAAATTAAAACCGTGTTTTGATTATATTATTTTTTATATAACATTCTTATAACCCTAATGATGATATTTCTCTTTGACTTGAGTGTAAAGATGAGTAGATTATTGGTATGATCGTGACCATAGGTTCTCTTTGGCGATGGTCTGCAAAAGTTGAATTATTGGTAGTATGGTACGTCCATGACCATTGAATTCTGATTGAATAATTTTTTTAGCTTAAGTGCGAAGGTGAATTGATCAACGTGGTTATAATTATTGTTATATAACTTACGAAATGATTATGTATTTCTTTGATATATGAATATCTTTGGCTCGTAGTCTGAAGATGACTTGTTGATGAATATCTTAGCACTGTGGTCTGAAGATGAATTATTAATGAATATCTTTTGCTCGTAATCTGAGATGACTTGTTGATGAATATCTTGCTTTTGTAGTCTGCGAAATGAATTATTAATAGATATGCTTATTTTTTTGGAAATATTTCGTATTTAACCACTTATCCACATTAATAATCAACCCTTTCTAAAAGTAATGAATCTTTCGCGATCTATTCTGGGCGTTCATCGACTTCGCAATCTCGTTTTTATCCCTCGTAAGTCCCGTATCGTGCCAATGCGGACGGTTGTCACCCATCTCATCCCAACATTGTATCGTAGAAAGAGCTAAAACGATCAAATATTTTCGAATCTCAGTATAATGCTCGAATCTTTCACTTTTACCGCCAATGTGAGTTAAACACCTCGAGATAAACTTGCAATCTACTACGCCTTGTTCATCAAAATGTATGTTTGCATTTATACTCGCGCAGATGAAAACGCTTGCAGATGTAATATGAAAATGTTTGATTCTAATGGTTTGATTGTCAATTGAATAACGGGTTGCTTAGGAATATGAAAACTAATATCAAAAACAATCGATAAGCATGATGAGTAGTTACTTCACATCAATGCAAATATCTACGTTAAATAAAGGTTAACGAGGTAATGTGATAGTACCGACTGAGATGAAGACCCAAGATTTAAACAGTCAGATGTAGCAGAAAGTTTCTCTGTGAATTCTCAGCCAGTGGATCGCAAATTTAATTTCCTTCGTGAAAGCCAGTTGAAGCGTTGGCCTTATTGAAAGAGATAAAAGAAGAAATAGAAGCCTGATTGTCGTAACAAATTATAAACCTTGTGAATTTATAATTAAGCTAACGTCTTAACACGTTTAGGCATTTGGGGTGTAAAAAGCCTTTCGAACCAGACTTTGACACTACGGGACATCCTTTTTGAGTCGTAATTCACCTTTGGTGGGTAATGATATGGTCTGATCTGACTCGGCGATATTATACTTGACATAGCATACTGTTGAAGGCTTTATCAGTTGACCTTATGATAACCTCTCTCATACAGCATCTATTTTGGCGGCGTTCGTTCTTCCCAGAATTTGTTGATGAATAGCAGATGTTATTGAAGAAATCTTCCGTCACCAGATTAAATCTTCTCTTTTAGATTTGAATAAACGTGCGACTTTTAAAATCTTCACGCCGGCTTGCTTGAAAAGTACCTTGTTGCATTCGCATTAGCGTGTCGGGTAATGGCTTGAACGTTGCATCGACCTAATTGTACTTTCTTAAGCAATCTTGAATAAATTTAGAACTAAAATACCACTAATAAGTGCATCTAGAGTTCGACTTGCTCGATTCTTCAGCTCACTCTTGGATAATGCAATGAAGTATCTTGATAAATAAAGTTCCAAATCTTAATATAAATGCGACCCGACCGAACAGATTATTATGGCGTAACTCCCCGAAGTTTTGTTCCAAGAATCTGAGAAATAACGAGGTTGTCGTATCTTAAAACTTTATTATCGACAGGCTTTTAAATAAAATATTCTCTTGGGATTTCTACAAAATGGTGCGATACTAGCAATCCCTTTCAAAACCTTACGTTCCATTTTGAGGCACAAATACTACGTATATTCTTGAATGGAATACAAGAAAGAATTGGGCTATCTTTTGCATTAATCATTTTAAAGACAATACCCCAAAAATAATCCGTTGGGTGTAAAATTCTTGCCAAAACAGATGTTTTGGACGAAAAGAAGAGAAATTTATTTTTTTTTGGTGAATCACTCTTGGCGTGAATAGTACTATTGACATCTTCAACCATTTCACTCATGTGAAAAATCCAATAATCTAGAATATTCACTAAAATCAATTATAACCTAGGTGGAAGTTCTCTGAATGACAACGCATTTAATGTCTTAAATTCATAACAAATCATTCGATCATAAGAGAAGCGTTTTTGTAATGTGATATTGTTAACTTAGCCCTACAGAAATGTTAGCCTTGAGCGAAACGACTATCTTACTGGTGACTTTACCACCTTCTTGCCACCACATTTGAAATAGATTGACACATTTCTTCACCAACCACAGTGGGCCCTCAATTCTAGAATTTTCCACCAAATAACACATTTTAACGTTCGGGGTGTTGAATATCTTTTTGTATGGTCTGAAGATGAATATTAATGAATATCTTTTTCGTAAATGCAAAGATGACTGTTGTTGAATATCTTTGCTTTGTAGTGCAGATGAATTATTGATGAATATCTTTGGCTCGTGTCTGACATTGATACATTACTTGTTATGAATCTCTTTGGCACAAGTGAATTATTGATGAATATCTTTGGCTCGTGTCTGAAGACTTTGTTATTGAATATCTTTGATTGGATGCTCGAGAAACTCCGAGAAGACTCATAAACGTTAAATTTATTTGTAGTGCGAGATGAATTATTGATGAATATCTTTGGCTCGTAATCTAATATCGACGTCCCCCAATAGAGATGACACATGTTGTTAACAGAATATGTCTTTATTCAAATCCATACAACTGGACTAGAAAACTCGACATCCTTTGTAGTGTAAAGATGGGCTGTGATGAATATCTTTGGTAGAGTGTCGAAGATGAATTTATTACATTTATTGATACATTATTTTACAAATATGAATTATTAGCTGCTCAAATAAAGAATATTATGACTCAAGATAATATACAACAAATTATCGTTAGCCTTCAACAGGAAAAATTTAATAGAATCATAATGTATAAACAAATTTTCAATCAATATTCGCGCTGAATAATAATTCATTCAAGAGTTAAGTAGAATGCAAACTACTATCTTCTATGTATGAATTTAAAAGTTCATCGCTTCATCTTTTATCCCCTCAGAATAACAATCGATACGCATTCATGAATCAAATATTCATTCGCATTACAGGCCAAAGATATTCATCAGTTGTTCGTATTCATTTAAACACTGTTCATCTGCATCTACAGCCAAATATTATAACCATCATTTAATATGTTCATCTCAACACTGCTCATCTGCTGCACCATGTGCCAAAGATATTCTTCAGAAATCATTCATCTTTTGCACCATGTGCCAAAGATATTCAATAATATCATCTTTAAGTGAGGATGATGAAAAATATTTTTAAAGAACGAATCCAATGAAACAAAACGCATGCGGATTGTTGATTAAAGATTCGTGATCAGATTGTTTTATCCATTGTCCAACAACCCCAAAATAATCTGGCTGGTGTAAATTCATCGAGAATGATCAAAACACGGATACAATCAAAGCCTAGTATCCAAAATAGATGTTTTAGACTGAAAAGAAGAAATTTTATTTTTTTGGTGAATACAATCATAGTATAATGAATAGTCTTAGTATACGTGAATATCTGTATCGTGAATAAAGTGATTTGGTATAACCATGATGGTGATGCCAATGAAATTCAGACTGTTCTTCACCCGACCACAAGAACTCTCAAATTTTATCAATTATAACCTAAATGGGACACTCACAAAATACGCATTTTCAATCAAAATTTGTAGACGTATCTTTCAATGTATGTAGACATACCCAAAATTTGCACAATCGTGTGATTTTCAATTATAAATTTATACGAAACCCTCATTTGATTTTTAATCGAAAAAAATCTTGATAAAGCACCTCGACAATAATTTCTTCGTTTATAACCATAAATAAATCAAATCATTTATATCGCCATAAAATAAATATTTCTTTATCATGTGGATGAGTAATTAATTATTCCCGAATAATATTACGGAATCCTGATTAAATGACGGTAAAAAGAGACTTTCAGCATGAAGGATTTCTTCACTGAACTTGATTGGGTGACGAACCATATACCACCAACTTTCTAGAATTTTCCGCATCTTTATCAATAAATTATTTCAATTATTATTGACGGCAATCGGAGATAATTCGATTATTGATTATTGATAATTTAAAATATCGGCCCATTATCGATAAAATAAAATATTGAGCGGTAGCTTCTTCATAAAAATTTTAATGATCTTGATGAATATCTTTTCACTGAAGATGACACATTGTTGAATATCTTTGGCACATGTAGTCTGCAAGATGAATTATTGATGAATATCTTTGGCTCGCACTGACAAGATGACTTTGTTGTTGAATATCTTTTGCACATAGTCTGAAGATGAATTATTGATGAATATCTTTGGCTCGTGTCTGAAAGATGACTGTTGTTGAATATCTTTGCACCTTGGTCGATGAATTTATTATTATGATTATGAGCAGGAGCTGTGATTTGGTATAACCATGATCTTTGATGTTTTGGGTAAAAGGCGGTGATGAAATTATCTTAGATCTGGATGAGAGAGGAATTTAGAACTACAATTATGATTATGATTTATACGTGTGATTGTGGGCCGGGAATTGTTGATTGATGTTCTGAGGATAAAACATTGTTGGTGGACTTTTAACGTGGAGAAGATAATAGATTTTATGGTCTATTTGACTCTTACAATGGATTGCTCGTTAAAATTGCTGACTATGGTTGAAAAGTTTTATCATCTACCGTATGTTCTAAATCTACGATTCATTCTTGATGAAGACTATTGATAATTTATTTATCTTTAGTCATAATATTCTTTCTTGAATTTAGTTGTGCTCACCTTTTGTTTCCACAATTCCTTTCGAGGTAATAAAAGTGTAGCTAGGTTGGCCGGGGATAACAAGGAATAGAAACGGTGAATCTATAGTTGTTGAGGTTCTCCCTAAAGAGTATGAAAATAATTTTATTGAGGGCTTTAGTGTGTTGTATTTTATACATCATTTAATAGTTATTTTTGGTGAATTAAATAGGGTGAAGCGAACCTGACTTTGGAAGGTGTTTTGTCACTATCATACAAGATGTCTAATGCATATCTGAGCTTCGTGTTATCATAAAACATGGTTGTCTTTCATCCACTTCTTTGAGTATATTTACAAGCACTTACTATATAATCTTGGTGTTTGTTTGGAGTATAATACCCGATTAGAGCAGTGGAGATAATGATATGTCGAGAAGACTCGCCGTTGGGAAGAATATGATAGTAATCTTCTCATTTTTCTTTGGGGTCTATTAGATTGACGAGGATAATTACGTGGCCGTATGATATCTACCATAACCTAAAAGCGTGGCCTCCCGTATACGAAGGTTTCCTTGAGCACTTCCCAAAGATTCTAATTTCTAAAAGCAGGTTTTTGACTATACCTTTATGTAAGGTGTCATTGTAACGTCTTTCACAGTTGGTATATATTTGTATCAAACTCACAATATATGTGTTGTTGTATTTTTGCACGACAATTGTTGTAATAAAGTTGTAGTTGTTTTTTACGTACCATGTATTTGTGACTCAGAATGGGTTGGATGGAATGGACCTATTTTGGGGTTATTCTGACACGCGTCACCTCTCGCGTACCTTTGTGGTAATTTAAGCTTTGTTTGTTGTTGTGAATTGAATGGCACAGGGCCTAAGCATAAGTCTAGCCATTCAAATAATTGCAAATTTAAAATTGGAAATCAAATAGGTTTGACTACTCTGATAAACATGGTCAAATGTAAGGTTTCTTTTTTGTGGTAAGGGAATTAAGAAGGACCTTCCTACACAGGTGTCAGTGTAGGCTCACAAGAATCTCACATTCTTGTGAGATTCTTGAAGAATCCTTATTTGCTGAATATTACTGCTCTTGCTTTTGAGTCTCCACCATGCTTTGTGAAAAGATTTTGAAGCAAACACCTTTGTGAGAAAGCAAAAGTAGTACCTTTGATGGTGTTTATATATTCTTTGCTTTTTATCGTTTTCTTTTATCGATTAAAATGGTGAACTATTGATTAAAATGGTAGTTTTTAAAGGTTTAGTGACTCGGGTTTTGTATATTTTGGTTGATCGAGGTTCCAATTTGGATAGGTTTGGTTTTTTGTTCAACTTTTATGGGGTTTAATGCGTGATTATGGATTTAATTTTCTTCTCGGTTGTTCTTTTTGAAGAAATCGTAAATATGTTACTTGAAATTAGAGTGATATTCATGGGAACTTTTAGATGTATTTTTAAATCTTTCATTAGGAGTTAGGACATCTTGTTTGAAAAGTATAAAAAAAGTATGGATTCATACCATTTTGGCGAGTGCATATCACATATTTGTTGAAATACCATAAAGGAAGAGACAAATTAATTTGTTATGTGTTTAATTATGTGAATTTGTGGATTTTTTGACCTATCAAGTAATGAGTTTCAAATTCCTTTTAAAGTAAAGTAGAGATGACTAATTTTAGTGATTGATCTTATATGATATCTTTGTGAAAGAAGTTATAGATTATTTTTCTTTTGGTAGAATGTTATTTTGATCGTGGAATTGAGGTTAAAGGGTTGACATTACTCATATACCAAACTAAAACCATAAACTTAGCTTGAGCTTCTTTAAGTGCGTGGATGACACTTTTCTATAAAAGGAATGTTTGATGATTCTTTACATAGTTTAGTTTTCAAATAACCTCTTACCGTATATTGTATACTAATTTTTCTTTTTTAATTATGCGAATCGGTCGAGTTGTTTTTTATCAGTGAATCGACCATTAGTATTAGTTATACCTTGAAATCTTTAACTAAAGTTTTGAATAAGCTTGATTAAAAATTCTAATCTATTTCATAAGTCTTCTTATCTATTTAAATGACTTCAGGTTTAACTTTGGGTGTTTTAAATCTGTTTTTTTTACAATAGGTGTTTAATTTGTGTTCTCACTCTATCTTTCTGTATTTCTCTTTCACAGCAGTAGCACACACACAACCACCTACAAAACACACACACATTTGCACACGAATGTTAGGTTGTTTTTTTAAATTGGGTGTCTTTTAAAATAGGTTTATAGTTATGATGAAATAGGTTTTTTTATTATGAATGTTAGGATGGAATAGATGTTGAGTTGGTTATTATTGAGTGTTCATTTTGTGAAATTTCTTACTCATCATTTTCTTACTTTTTATCTTATCTTTTACCAATTTATTTCTTATTCAAAGCGTTTTTTGCCTCTGAGTTCGAATACTTCGTCATAATAACGTAGGAGTGGTAATTATGATGAGTATGAACTAAATTGTCTCGTATCGTGAGGTAGTGTATCCTTACACCTATTTCTCATTCATTTTTTACATTCTTTTTTTGCTTTTAAGTAATGTTTTCTTACCCGGAAGGAGAAAAAAGGTCGATGTTTTGGAGAATGCCAAATTTAAGGAGAAAAGAAAATCAGCGTCTTCCAAGCGAACAACAAAATATAAAGAGTGCAGCGTCTTCTTTTCTCTCTGTTTTGTGATGGTTTTAAAAAAATTGATATCATTTTTATATACAACGTTTGATTTGTCGACATATTTTTGGTTTGTCTCAATTAATATTACTTATTTTTTATCGTGTTCTTACGGAAGGAGAAACAAAAGGTCGATGCTTTGGCGAATGCCAATTTATGGGGAAACACAAATCCACTTCTTACCCGAGGAAAAAAAATAAAGATTGTCATTTGGTATTACTTTTAATCATAATCTTTTCGCTCTGTTTTTACAATGGATTTAGATGTTATTGAATTTAAAAATTTAAAGTTTCGCTTTATGTAGAGCGTTTGATTTGTCGACACATGTTTTGGTTTGTCTCATTTAATATTACATTTTTTTTATCGTGTTCTTGCGAGAAAAAAAAAACGATGCTTTAGCATTTGCCAAATTTAAGAAACATAAATCGACCTTTTTTAGCCAGGAACAACAAATAAAGATTGCCAAATGGTATCACTTTTATTCCTATTCTTTTCTCTCTGTTTTTCTGATGGTTTTGGATGTTATTGAATTTAAAATTTTTAATTTTCGTTTTATGTAGAAACGTTTGATTTGTCAACATGTTTTTCGTTTGTCTCATTTAATATTACTTATTTTTTTTCTGTTATTTTGTGTAATACAATTGAATTCTTGAGGCGTGATTTTATTTTTTACCAATTTTGTAATTGAGAGTTTGTTTCTTTATCTTAATGTTGTTTTGTTACAAATTTTAATGTTACTTATAGAACAAATGTGTTGGATCAACCGAGGTTATAGTGTTTTATTTTGCATCAAACAAAAACTTTATTATAATTATAAAGTTGATAAGCGGTTGGGTAGAAAGTTACATTAATCTGATACTTTATTGTCATTTTACATCACGTTCTTTATATATCTGAAAGTGGAAAGCGATCGATATCGTTAAATCAATAAAATAATAATTAATTTTTTATGAGTTTGTGGTTTAGGCACAAAACTATAATGTTATATCAAAATCAACATCGACTTGATATGCGAGGCTTGCTTTCTAAAAAAAAATGCGTTATCTTTGGAAAAGAAAATGAGTGCTCCAAAAGTCAATGAAGAGACAACTTACGTGTCGCGAAAGAGAAGCGATCAAAACATCTAATTTTTTGTCGTTAAACATTTGTTTTTTAGATAATTCAGGGTAAAGTAAAGGGTCTTATGTTTCGGATTTACAATTGTTTTATTTTGACTCACATATTTCGATAATTTTAAATTTCAACTATTTTCAGGTATATATTGAAGGATACATGATGTAAGCTGTAAAGAATATACTTTGTGTAAGCTGTAAAGTAAAGGGTCTTATACTCAACATGTTGTTTCTCTATTTTCTGCATGTATGTATTTTTTGTGTTCCGCCTTTTGTAAAGTTAGCTAATTATACTTGGTTATGATGATTTTGGGTATGGAATGATATTTTTTTTGTGGTTTGGATATGTATGGATGATTGTAAGTTTTGTAAACAGGTTTAAATTTTACTGGATATCTATTTTTAAAGGAAATTTCTTGAAATTTCTTGAAATTAGTAGCGTACTAGCTTGATGTTTTTTTGGTGGTTGGATGTGTTGATGATTGAGTATGTATTAATTTCTTCATGTATGTATTTTTTTTGTTCCGTATTTTGTAAAGTTAACTAATTATACATGGTTATGATTATTTTGGGTATGGAATGATTGTTTTTTTGGTGGTTTGGATATGTATGGATGATTGTAAGTTTTATAGACAGGTTTATATTTGTCTGAATATCTATTTTTAAAGGAAACTCTGTCGAAATTTTTTAAAATTAGTAGCAACTAGCTTGATGTGTATTTTGTGTTACGTCTTTTGTAAAGTTAATTAATTATACATGGTTATGATGAATTTTGGGTATGGAATTGATAGTTTTTTTGGTGGTTTAGATATGTATTGATGATTGTAAGTTTTGTAGACATTTTAGAATTTTTTAGATATCTATTTGTAAAGGAAATTTTACCAATTTTTTTTGAAATTAGTACCGACTAGCTCGATGTTTTGGTAGTTGAACATGTGTTGATGATTGAGTATGTATTAATTGTTTAATAATGGTATTTTTATTTCACGCCATGCCTTTAGGCACGGGCATATACTAGTACACATATATGGATATACACATATATACTAAATACAAGATTCTACTCTCTACCATTTGTACTACTAGAAAGCTTACATTAGCAAATTAGCTATAATGCTCTAGGACTACACTACAGCTACTGCTATCACATGGATTCTGTTTCTTGGATATGTATTCATTGGAGCGCCCTTGGCCTGACAGCACCATTTGGGGGGGGGGGGGGGGAATAGTAAAAAAGAAAATTAAAGATAAGCACCAACGTGGAATACTGATAACAAAAATGTGACATAAAATGCTATAACGTAAAGCAACAGGTCATGTGATATATACTGATTAAGGTTACGACTAGAATCTTTCTGCAGTGGCATGCCTCTTTCTAAGATTACCCTGTTGCCCCACCAAAGTGCTGCACTTATAACTGGATAATCCCCCTATAACAGATGCAACACAAATACAATCATACTCAATTAAGCCAAAAAGGGATACTAATTAGTTTTACCTAGTAATCTGTTAATAAATTCACAACACTTATCATTTAGTAGACAAATGACACACTTAGGATCCTATTAAAACAAAAATAAAATATAAAATTGTGGCTTTCTCCAGTCTAACGGGTGAATGATTGCAACTGACTGTCTTGCTCTCACTTCAGGACGGGCAAAGGGAGTTCTCCTGTCCATGCTAGAATAAAAAGAGTTTTCAATAATTCCATTTTTTGGAATGGAATTTTGTAAAAGCTAAGTTGGGTTTTAAGTTTAAACTTCTGATTCCTAGTTATAATTTTTATCTAAATCAATGTTGCAAAAGGTTTAATCTCAAAAGGAAGGATTTCAATAGAATCTCAGTCTGCATTCCAGTGTATCTTAGATAGCTATTTTATCTTTGGGACTCATGTCCAAACCTGTAACATAAGATACACTAACCAAAGTCTAAATGCCACCTTATCCCTAAGAAAGTCTTCCTAATATACTCTTCTTGTTCTGTGTAATTGAAGATTGAGTAACTTTGCCAAATGAATCATATCCTTATATACAAAAATGATGAGATCGAGTCCTTTTTTTGCCTCTCGTCATTCGTCAGTTCCCGTCACTCAACCTCGTGAAGAAGATCATCTTATTGAGTTATCGAGTTATTTACTTAATTAGTAATTGGACCAGTACTCGGACAGTTCATGAAAGAATGAAAAAAGGGTCTTGAATCCACAAGTACCGGCAGAGGACCAAGAGACCACCCGACCCCGTCCAGACACGACGCCCTCTTTCATTAGCATCTACCCCCTTTTCTTTCCTCCCGTCTATTCACGCTAAGGAATTAATTGACATCAATCCAAAGATTTTGACGCTGACTTATAAAAAGTCAATTTGTAAAAAATTTCTCCGAAAAAGGGTAATAACCCATAGATATATAACTTCAAATCTATTAAACTTTATTTTCTTTGTTTCTCCCTCTCACATTTATTATGTAAGTTAATCTGTTTCCAAATAGGACTAAAACCGACCGGAATAATAAACTTATGGGATCCATTCTATGAAAGATATTAAGACAACACCACAATGCTAGCTACAAAGATGAAATATTAAGTTTAGAAGTATTAACAAATGAAGGAAAAGTAAGCAAAGAATAGACCTGTTGAAACATATTCAGGGGCTGCATAGCCTTGGGTACCAAAGACTTGAGTGGTTACATGGGTCAGATCACCAGTTGGACCAGCTTTTGCCAATCCAAAGTCTGAAAGTTTTGCATTAAATTCCTGTGTTTATGATTAAAAGAATAAGAAAGGGCTGCAATACTGATTGAATTCATAAACAGCTGAACTGCTATGAAGCAGTCCAAAGAGTGATATCTGCAGGGGCTCGGGCACTATTATTTGAGCAATGAACATGTCAACTCTGGAATAAAGTTAAAAAGTAAATTCTGAGTTTATTTATGAGGTGAGAGTAAATCACTTCAATTTTCAAGTAAATAAGTCAATTAGCCAATTCAAAGTTGAAAGGCCCACAGAGGATGCGAGCTGAGTCCACCACAATAATGCAAAGTAATTTTTGTTATCAAGCATACCGTATCTAAAAGAATATTTGAAGCTTTAAAATCACGGAAAATAATTTGTGGTTTAGATCCATGCAGAAAAGAGAGACCGCGAGCAGTCTGTATAGCAACTTTAATCCTTACTTCCCAAGAAAGAGGTCGCCCACCCCCTGCGAAAAGAGAAATTTGAAGTTAGCAAACACAAATCTATAAATTTGCATGATTTGCAGAACTAATCTTTTATTTTTATTTTTGTAAGTTTGAATAACAAATCTTGTTTTTGTATATTTTGAGCATATAGTTACCTAAAATATGCAGGCAAAGATATCTGAGTGGTGAAATTAAAGGAGTATGCTCTACAAAAATAATTAGGGGAAACAATCAACTTACTTGTAAACAGATAATCTTCCAAACAGCCTCTGGGCATGAATTCATAGACCAGCATCCTATTATCACCTTCCAAGCTAAAGCCAATAAGTTTGACCAGATTTGGATGATCAAGTTGGCCAAGATAATTTACTTCACACTGCAACCAACTAGGTATTAACACAAGACAAAAACCATAAAAGTAAGAACAAGAGAAATGTAAATTACGAAAGTAACCCACCAACCACTCCTTATGCCCCTGGAACCCTTTAGGCTTAAGCTTCTTTACAGCGACTACCATTCCTGATCCAGGCATTGCAGCAGTAAGTTTTTCCTTGTCCAGCCATCCCTTGTAAACATAACCAAAGCCGCCTTCTCCAAGAAGACTATCGGACCGAAAGTTTCTAGTGGCATTCTGGAGCTCAGTAAATGAGAAGGATTTTAAATGTGGGGAGGATAATATTTCACTCTCAGACCTCGGAATAGGCAGAACTTGAGCTCTATCCTTCTCATTAGATTTCAGTAGAGGCATAGATGGAGTAGGCAAAGGATGGCTACTTTGTCTCCGACTTTGTGATGCCCCTGAAAGAGGAAAGGTAGTGTAAAAGTATGTATCATGTGGAAGCTGGCCAGGATTACAATGAAAGAATCCACTTATAACAAGTCGAAATCCTAATTGGAGTCAAGGTTAAACTACAATACATATAATCTGTTCACGTTCATATAATCTAATTCTGTTCTTCAGAGAAAAATACACAAAAATACAGTCTATCTTCTCCTTATCTCTATTCATATAATTTGTTCATATATTCTGGGCAATCCACAAAGACAGGTCCATAGTCTTCTTCTGCGAGTACACGCAATTGAAGGCTTCGCCGTTGAATCCTGGAGGATGAACGCCATTGGAGCTCATCTGTACCGAAGGTTTATAACCAGTGAGGGCGGAATCACTTTTTAAGACAGTAGCTTTGCTACGCCTCGGCTTTCTTCGTATACTAGATAAGTTGTTCCAGTTTTATTCGTCAATTGATCTTGTTAATACTGCTATATATTCCAACAAGCTCTTCAACATCAACAACTACTACGCTACTAGGCATGTCTTTTCTTCCTCCTCCTTAGATCATCAGTTGCAGAAATACTACATGCTACACAATTCCGAAATATGAAGCAAAAGCATGCATCCTAATAGCACATTGCCATTAGCGCATTACGATTACATTACGAAGCTCCGTTACTTTACGTTCCAAAATCAATCAGGGATCCAAACAGGCCCTAAGAGCAATGTAATACATTACTGAACACTATAATATACTAACCCACATTGAGAACAAGATGTTGAAAAGTGAAACCCCAAAGAAAAATGTAAATTTCTGACTTACAATCAATATAATCTTTAGATTACACCAAGCCAAAAATTTAAAATGGTTGTAACAACAAGAACCCAGTGACTTGAAATATTAACAAGTGAAGAAGTTAAAAATGGCATGAGAAGCCAGCAAAAACTTGTAGCTCTGAACCTTGAAAAGCCTCATGAACCCATTTTCAAAACCTGGGGAAACTCCATGAAAAACCCGCAAACAATATACTCCAATGCCACATCAAATGAGAATTTTGCAGAGGTGCCCAAATCCCAAATGTAAAAGAATAAGGAATTAAAACATTGAAAGGTAAAACAAATGATATTCCATAATTGAAAACAATCAAACCCACAAGTCATCCACCTTTTATGATGACATGGCCATGAAACTTGTCAAACAAATTCAAGAAAAAAATTGACGGACGAGCTCAAATATTTAATTCAATAAAAAGGAATTGCATAACATAAGATACATTTGACATGAATGACAAATGCCCATCAAATTTATCTACAAACCCGAATGAAAATGGGAAGAAGAAACATAAAATTACATGCAAATGAAATTATGGGAAGAAAATAACAAAATTATTACCGGGGGTTGAAGTTGGGTAATTGGTAGAAATGTTGTCAACATTTTTAGTCCTTTGGAGGCAGTTTCCCATGTTTATAAAGAAGCACCTTTTTCCTCTTATTTGTTTCTCTTCTTCTCCACTGTTTGGAGAGAGAAGAGAAAAAAGAGCGCATTACACAGAGAGACGCGAATACAATTGGAGAATATACATAGAAATCAAAACCAACAAGACCAACCTCGTTTGTGACTGTTTCCTTATTGTTGAGGTGGCGCCGTGACGCTTATCAATTGATAGCGTTTTAATTTTTTACTAGACTAGATCACAACGCCTAGTTATAAAGAAAAACGACATAAAAATTATTGGACATGACCCGAATGAATTTAAATTTTATTTATTTATATTTTAATATTTATAGGTAAAAAATAAATAATTAAAATTTAAATATAAATGAGTCTAATTTTTATGTCCGCATAAAAGAGCTCATTTATAAATGAGTTTATCTTAAAATTAGGATGAATTCAAAATAATCCTAAATTTTGTTTTAGTATAAGTATATATAAATTTAATTGAAGATAATGTTTTGACAATAATACTTTTTCTTATCAACTTAATGTTTAAACAATATACAATAAAATGTAGTAATAAAGGTATAATCAATTTATCTATTTAAATATGCCTGAAAATTATATATTACGACGGATGTTAACCAGTTGATTGTGCTGAAAATTTTCAAAAATACATAATATTTTTTAAAGTAACTATTGTTATGAGGGGTTCTCTTCCTATTTTATTTTTAAAATAGTATATCATTTGTTTGAAATAATTATGAATTGAATTCTTTATAACTCTTTTCCATATAATAAATATATAACCGTCTTATTATTAAGTCGTTTGGACTTGGACTGTTTATTAAAATTATAATTTTGTTCCATAGTTTTCTTCCCCCGAGGCCCAATTCCAACATCAACCCCTTTCGTAAACATTAGTGGGCCAGAAAAACCAAAAGATTCAGCAAGCCCAACAATTTGGTTTCCTTCATTTACGGCGAGGAACAGAACAAATTATCTGGTCATTCCGCACGTCAGATTTCCAAGTCCTTTTCCGTATAGGATAAATTACATATACTAGTACATTTATAAAAATAATTATAAAAATCATACAGTTATAAAATAATTACAAAAATATGACAATTTATCATATATATTTACAATACTAATTATATTAGGAGTCCTTAATTTAAGGGGTTAATATTATTTGGTGACATTGGAAATTAAGTTTTCATCTTCCTCCATTAATATTTCTCTCTTCTCCTTACTACTACTTCTCTCTCTACTTCGCCTTTATCTCTCTCATCTCAAATCCACTCGTCGTCGTCGTCCTCTTCTTCGTCATTGTCGTGCCGTGCGTAAAACACCAGCCTCTCAACTCGTAAGTCGTGTCTCTCTTTCATCTACTGGTATTTCTTCTTCTCTCTTGATATTTTTTCATCCAATATTTTTTCATCTCTTGATATTTCTTCTTCTTTTTGTATTGGTATTTCTCTTTGGTATTTCTTCTTTTCTTCATATTCATCATTAATTAATTAGTCTTCTTTTTTCTATTAATTAGCGAGATATTTTTATTTTTATTATTTTTTCTTTTTTGTCTTGATATTTCTACTAATATTTTATTTTTTTCTCTTGATTAGTCTTCTTTTTTGGTGGCGTAAATTAATTAGTTAATTATTTTTTAATTTACTTTTGTTGCACTTGTTGATTCATGGGTTGTTCATTTTAGTGAAAAGAAGGTTTTGGATCGAAAGCATACATATTGTTCTATTATCATATAATTTTTAAAGGTGTGTTAATTTAAATTTTGTTAGTGTTACTATTATATAAGCTTTTTTAGTTATTCGCATTATGTTTTAGTTCTTTGTTAATTTGTGATTCGGATATCATTTTGTTACCTTGATTTGGTATTTTGGTTACTTTTTTATGTTGTTATGGTTACCATGTATTTGCTTAGTATACATGGTTGATTAAACCGATTTTAGTGTACATGTTATTTATGTATTGGTTACCATTAATATATATTTTGGTTCTTAACATATAACTTTGTTTGTATATGTTGTTTATGTATTGAGTTACCATTAATATATATTTTGGTTACTAACATATAACTTTTAGTTTTTTCATTAGTATATTTTTATTCTTTGTTACCTTATGATTTGGATACCATTCTTTTTCTCTCAATTGGGATTTTGGTTACTTTTATATGTTGGTTTGGTTCTGATGTATTTGCTTAGTATCGTTGGTTGACTAAAGCGGGTTTGGTCTACATATTGTTTATGTGTTGGTTACCATTAAAACATGGTTTGTTACTTTTATATGTTATTTTGGTTATAATGTATTTTTTAGTATACATTGATTGACTAAACCGAGTTTGGACTACATGTTGTTTAGTATCTTATAATTTTGGGGGCTTGATGTAATGCTTACGTTGTAGCTACGTAAGCAATAAAAAATAGATCTTATCATATAAGCTGTTTGGTTTACTTACGCATTATGTTTTGGTTCTTTATTGCAGTGTGAGCGACCCCAAAATAGGTCCATTCCATCCAACCCATTCGAGTCGCCAAAATTAGTATGTAAACAACTACAACTTTATTATCACAACAAAGCTGTGAGTTATACTCAAATAAATCCTCATCACATTTATTGATACATTATTTTACAATAATGGTGAGGACTACTAAACAACTCTCTCTAGAACCTTTCATTCCATACCCCACTAAGACTCGCTACATTTCGCCTCCCGAGAAGAAAATGGAACAACAAGGAAAAGGATGAGCTCAACTAGCCCAAGAAGAATGTTATGACTAAGATAATATACAACAAATTATCGTTAGTCTCAAACAGGAAAAATCTGATAGAATACAATAGACAACAAGTTTCAGATCAATATTCGTAAGTGCCGAAATAATAATTCATAAGAGTTACGTAGAGAATGAAATCTACTATAATCTATGAATTTAAATCCATCATCAATATTTTATCCATGTAACATCAATCAATATTCATCTCAAATCAAATATTCATCTTTCTTACAGCTAAAGATATCTCATCAATCCGATTATGTTCATCTCAACACTGCTCATCTTTGCACCTAAAGGCCAAAGATATTCATCAATCAATCATGTCGTCATTTAAACACCTGTTCATCTTTGCATATCTGGCCAAAGATATTCTTGAGAAATCATTCATCTTTGCCTTTCTACTGAGCCAAAGATATTCAATAATATCATCATTTAAGACCGAGGATGATGAAAAATATTTTTAAAAAGCGAATCGAATCCAAACAAACAAAAATGAGGATTAAGGATTCAGACTTTGGTTTTATCCGCGTCAAAAATACCTCAAAAATAATCATAGTGGTGTAAAATTCAAGAATGATCAAAACATGGATCTGATCAGCTAGTATCCAGAATAGATATTTTTAGGCGAAAGAAAAATTTTCATTTTAGAATTGAATAGGTCAGATTCGTGAATAGTCAGGTATTGCTGAGTATCGTGAATAAGTAACTCAGCACGCAAAGATAGAAATTCCACAAAAAAAAACATCTTCAAAACCACTTTAATAATAGAATTTATCGTGAATAGTAACTTCGTGAATAAGAACTAAGAATAATGAATAGAATAAGAATCTTAATGAAATAGTTCCTCAATTTGATAAAGTACCAACCAATGAAAAAGTTCAAATTTGATAAAAAGTACAGAGCCGATATTTTAATGATATTGAAGAATTAATATCATTTGAGAAGAAATAACATCCTTACCTCGAAGAATTTTCGGAGTGATTTGAATGAAACTTGTCTTTGACAATTATCTAAATACTCACAAAAAATCGCTTTCGATAATATAGAGAGAAGAGAGAAAACTTTTGTTTACGTGTGATTTTCAATTCTAACTTAGCCCTCTCATTTATAGGAAAATGTTAGCCGCCAAGCAGACTTGAACGACCTGCTACCCCGATGGCTTTACTGCTCTTATTTCCACCACATTTGAAATAAAATTCAGCACATTTCTTCACCAACCACAAGTGGGGCCCACTCAATTCTAGAATTTTCCACCAAAATCAATTATAAAACTAATTTCCGAATCCGACACCTCTTAAAATTCACAACAAATCATTCGTGCATTTTAACGGTTCAAAATTTGTGGACATATACTCAACTTATGTATGTATAACATATCCAAAAATTACAACGATCCAACGGTCGGATTAAAAATTATAACCCCGTGAATATATCTCAAAACGATTTGATTTTTAATACCTCCCAATCAGATAAAATACGATAAAACACCTCAACATTAATTTCTTCATTAATAACTACATAAATAAATCCATCATTTATATTCATATAAAATAAATATTTCCTTATCATATGAATCAATAATTAATTATTCACAAATAATATTCTGAATCACATTTATAATGACCAGTCATTCCCCAGAAAGGGGGCTTTCCAATAAGGATCTCTCACTTCTCAAGGCAATTAGGTGACAAACCTCTCTCTTAGAGCGAGAACTTTCTAGACATTGCCAATAATGTTATCTAATATTATTATTCAAATAATATGAATTATTGATCGATAATGAAATCGCATGTGATGACAATTATTTAACAACAATAATATAAAATATCAACGTGAATTATTGAATCAATAAAATAAAATCTTTGAGCATTAATTCACGTAACAATTATTGAGTAGTGCCTTTCACGTAAGAAATTAATAATTCAATATCGCAATACATGCGATAATGGTAAGCTTCCAATGCGATACAGCGTATTCTTATTATTTTAACCACCGGGTATTCAAAATCTTTAATCTTGCTTATGCCGTTATTTATAACCACCCAAACTTTGTCGTTTTCCTCATCCAATCACTTTCGTTATGCATACATGGCTACGCAGCAATTATGCGAATATTCCACAAGCGATTTAATATTCCACGACAAACGATATTCCCAACAAAATGAATATTTTATAACCACTTGCTTATTTTGAAATATTTGCGTATTTAACCCTTACTTATCCACATTAATCAAATCAACCTTTATTTCAAATAATATTTCTTTTATTTAAGTCTTCTAACCTCCCTCCTTATGAAATTTCGTCCTCGAAATTGACGCGACGACACAGTGTTTCGAAAGGTAAAGATACCTACGCTTTCATTTTCGTTTTCAACTCCCAGTCATTTCCTCAATAAGATGGTTTCTCCACAAAACTTTAACTTATGGTATAACTCGGTACCTAAATATAAACGTGTTCTTTCCTCTAAAATCTTGTGCAGTACCTCCTCGACGTTAAGTCTCTTGGCTATCTCAAATGGGGTTCTAACTCAATAGCGTGTTTCGGGTCGTCCACATATTTACGTAACATCGATCACGTGAAAACGCGTTATGAACAGCGTCGTACTTGGTGGTAAACGAAGTACATAGGCTACGTTCCTATTCGATCGAGAATTTCAAATGGATTAATAAATCGAAGGTTTGAGCTTTCCTCACCTCACCGATTCTCGCTTTTAAAATAACAACTTCTGCACCTCCTTCTCAAATTCATGACTCCGGGTGTGTAGCTTGAGCGACTTTAACTTTATCGATTAAAGTCGATTATACCGTATATCATCTCGCATTACTCAGTATATCATCACGTGGGTACCTAGGTTTTCATCTCCATCTCTATTATTTGTATATTACCTCGTAAATGAGTCTTTGTGATATTATACTTTCAGACTTGTATACGATCTTTCTACTCGACCACGCCGCCTACCACGTTCGCTTTTCCGGGATGGCGTAATCGAACACGTGTCTTTGAAATAAGTCTCCTTAATGAGTTCTTGAAAGCTCTTCCACATTCCTTGCTCCATTCGAATTTTGTATCTCTACGATCGAAATTTGCGATAATGGAATAGCGATTCGAGAATATCCTCGATAATAACCAACTAAGCTAGCTGAAAGCTACGATATTTTGATTCTTGACTTAGGTTGCTTCTCAACCGTGACTCATATCCCAACCTTGGATTAGACGTCACAATGACACCTATCGATTTCTTATCGCATCTGAATATGGCGTCCCCCAGGTGAATTCCACAAAGGAAGTCGTAAGATAAAGGCTCGGTACCAAATTTACATAGTTGAAATTTTTAACTCCTGAAGTTCAATAGAGAGCCATTCGATATAAGATTTTAGAAATGAGTTTTGTCTTGGGTTCAAAGTCGATACAAAATTTAATATCGAGCTTTGGGAAGTAAGCAATAAATTCTTCAGAAATCGTCGGGAAAAATCAATAACGACAAGAATATTATTCAAATCGTGTCTTTATTCAAATCCATAACATGGATTAAGAAAACTTGACATCCGTAATAAACGAATGACTTCATGGCTTGATATGAAAATGTTTGATTACAATGGTTTGACTGCTTGAGTTCGAATAATGAGTTCTTAGGAATATGAAACTAACTGACAACCTTACACAAAAGCAATCAATTTTGGCGTGATGAGTAGTTAACCTTAAAATCACATCAAAAACAAATATCTCTATAGAAATAAGGTTAATGTAAGAATCAAGCAAGATTTCTAAACAACGGATGCAATGAAAGTTTCTCTAGCGGATTCTCCATAAATAGGTCAAAGTCTAATTTCTCCGTAGTCAAGTTCAAACGTTGGTATGTAAAGCAAAAGAGATAAAAGAATGGGTAGAGCCGGGATATCTAGTAAGGTATAAACATGCAGAATTTATAATTAACTAACCCGTCTAAACCGTTCGGGTTCTCGCATTTTAATGGCCACGACAAACGCTTCTTCCAAGAACCGTTGACTTTGACTTTTACGGGACATCCTTTGAGTCACCGCCTCAACAGACTAGAGTTTCGATATCGTACAATCTCGGCGATATGTCTTCTTTTCCACAATTATAGCATACCTTAAACTGTTGTAGGCCAATGATATGTCCTCTTTCCCATTTGTAACATACGATCGAGATGGTCTTTCTCCTCCCTTGGAACCATTTACACCTTTGCCGAGCGTCTTCACACGGTCGTTGTTGAATCTCTCTTTTTAAAATCTCCTCCGACTAAACTTCTTATATTTTTGGCCCACGATTACCACCAGAAGTGGTTACCGCCTTTATCGTATTCTTCTTTCTCCATTTGGTTATCGTTATTACGATGATTGCTTTATCTTTGGTATGATCTGGTTATGGTCCCTCGGTTGAGCGATTGCACTCGTTATCTCGCTCTAACAATGAGCCACATTTCTGACATGTCTGAATAGAGAAAATTTATGAGAAATGAGATATTGGCGTATGTCGGGTTTCAAACCTCTCGTAAACATCCGTCCATACGTTCCTCATTCTCCACCAAATGAGGTGAACACGGATAACTCCATGAAACTTCGCCTACCGTCTTGGGACACGTCGTGTTATTTTACTCCAATCTAATAAACTCCACTTCCTTCATATGACGAATACTTTGTGGAAGTACTTGTCATTGAACAGCTTTCAAAGCGTCTCCCGCTGACATCTTTGATGCGGTGAATGGTACGCCTCCACGATTCCCACCGATGTCTGCCTCGCCACTTGGAACATAAAAAGTAGTGAATGGAACTTTCTGTTCTTCGTGCATCCCAAGACATCGAATATCTTGGTAATTTGCTTGACCCATGTTTCCGCCATGATCGGATCGGGCTTTCCCTTAAATTACGTGGTCCCGACTCTTTGAACTTCTTGGGCTGTGACCACCCGTGAATTCTTATCATCTCCTCACGTATTTTGAACACAAGTCTCTCATCTAAATGCGATTTTGCATGAGCCAAAAAGCTTCTAAACATCCCCTGGATTTCATCATCTCGCTCGGTGGTGTTATTAAGGGAGGTACATTGCCCATTTTCAGACGTTCTCCTCGTTATTAAAGCACGAGCATCTCCACGGTCTCATTTACTCCACTATTAATATTCTCGATTCGACATTCTCAATTATCAGTATAAAAACAAGGTTAATTAAATAAATTAACAAATCACATAATACCCTATATTATGACCCAACCAACAATAAGCTTAGGACACACACTAGCGAAGGATTTACTCGTCTCTCCCTCTAGTTCTATTCCCGATCTCCATGGAGATCATATCCTAAGCTACGATATAACCATGGCGACCCCAAAATAGGTCCATTCCATCCAACCCATTCTGAGTGCCAAATACATGATGCAGAAACAACTACAACTTTATTATCACAACAATAAAAGCGTGAGTTTAAATACAAATATTATCTTTGAAGCAATATTTATACTCAAATAAATCCTCATCACATTTATTGATACATTATTTTTAATAATGGTGAGGACTACTAAACAACTCTCTCTAGAACCTTCATTCCATACCCCCCACTAGTACCATTTACATTCTCGCCTCCCAGAGAAGAAAATGGAACAACAAGGAAAGGGTGAGCTCTCAACTAGCCCAATAAAGAATGTTATGACTAAGATAATATCTGACAAATTATCGTTAGTCTCCAACGAGGAAAAATCGATAGAATCTGATAAACAACAAGTTTGAGATCAATATTCCTTGCTGAAATAATAATTCATAGAAGAGTTACGTAGAGAATGAAATCTACTATAATCTATGAATTTAACGGTCCATCATCAATATTTTATCCCCTGTAACATCAATGATATTCATCTCAAATCAAATATTCATCTTTGCACTTCTGAGGCCAAAGATCTCATCAATCAGTCGTATTCATCTCAACACATTCATCTTTGCACTAAAGGCCAAAGATATTCAATCAATCGGTCGTGTTCATTTAAACACATTCATCTGCACTACTACAGCCAAAGATATTCTTGAAATCATTCATCTTGACTCACGGCCAAAGATATTCAATAATATCATCATTTTAAGGCGAGGATGATGAAAAATATTTTAAAAAGCGAATCCATTGAAACAAAATGATGAGGATTAAGGATTCGTACTTGGTTTTTATCGCGTCCAAAATACCTCAAAAATAATCATAGTGGTGTAAAATTCAAGAATGATCAAAACATGGATACAATCAAAGCTAGTATCCGAATAGATATTTTGATTTAAAAGAAAAATTTTCATTTTTAATTGAATAGTCAAATGATTCGTGAATAGTCTCAGAGTATCGTGAATAGTCTGAGTATCGTGAATAGTAACTCCGACACCAAAAGATAGAAATTCCACAAAAAACATCTTCACGCTTCATGAATAGTACTTCGTGAATAATAAGCTCTCATGAATAGTAACTCATGAATAAGTAACTTCGTGAATAGTAACTCATGAATAGTAACTCACAAGCATGAAAAAGTTCAAATTTGATAAAAGTACCAACCGATATTTCAAAGATAATGATATTGAAGAATTAATATCATTTGAGAAGAAAATAACATCCCTTACCTCAAAGAATCGAGATTGCCGGAAGGAAAGGTCGGAAGTGATTTGAATGAAACTTATACCAAGCAATAACTCTCAAAGTATCTAAATACTCACAAAATACGCTCAATAATATAGAGAGAGAAAGAGAAAACTTTGTTTCGGTGTGATTTTCAATTTAACTTAGCCCTCTATTTATAGGAAAATGTTAGCATTACCAAGCGGCATTTGACTTTCTTTACGATGGCTTTACCTTCTACTATTGCCACCCACCACATTTGAAATAAAATTCAGCACATTTCTTCACCAACCACAAGTGGGGCCCACTCAATTCTAGAATTTTCCACAAAATCAATTATAAACCTAATTTAGAATCGACACCTCTTAAAATTCACAACAAATCATTCAGTGCATTTTAACGGTTCAAAATTTGTGGACATATACTCAACTTATGTATGTATAACATATCCAAAATTACAACGATCCAACGGTCGGATTAAAATTATAACCCCATGCAATATATCTCAAAAACCCCGATTTGATTTTAATACCTCCAATCAGATAAAATCTTGATAAAACACCTCAACATTAATTCCTTCATTAATAACCACATAAATAAATCCATCATTTATATTCATATAAAATAAATATTTCTTATCATATGAATCAATAATTAATTATTCACAAATAATATTCTGTAATCACATTTATAACAACCAAATGCATTCCCAGGAAGAGGGGCTTTCAATAAGGATCTCTCTCTTCTGGCGTATGATTAGGTGACCAAACCTCTCCTTAGACAGAACTTTCTAGACATTGCAATAATGTTATCTAATAATATTATTCAAATAATATGAATTATTGATCGATAATGGGAAATATCGTGCGATTGACAATTATTGAACAATGATAATATAAAATATCAACGCAAAGCAATTATTGAATCAATAAAATAAAATCTTTGAGCAGTAATTACGTAACAATTATTGAGTAATTGCCTTCACGTAAGAATTAATAATTCAACAATATTATGTAATACCTGCGCCATCTTCTTGCAACGACCAGCAGTATTCTTTGTATTTTAACCAATCGGGTATTCCAATGTCTTACTTGGTGTAGAATAACTATGCCGTTATTTATAACCCACCAAACTTTGTCGTTTTCCTCATCCAATCGCTTTCGTTATGGGCCCACACACGGGCTACTTGGCCGTCATACGAATATTCCCACAACGATCTGAATATTCCACGACCAAACGAATATTCCCACGAGCAAAAATGAATATTTTATAACCACTTGCTTATTTTGAAATATTTGCGTATTTAACCCTTTACTATCCACATTAATCAACTTTTATTTAAAAAAAATTTTGGTCTTACAGTTAGCTTGAGATTTGGATACCATGTTTGTTACCTTGATTTGATATTTTGGTTACTTTTTATGTTGTTATGGTTTCCATTTATTTGCTTAGTATACATGGTTGATTAAAAGCGATTTTGGTGTACATGTTGTTTATGTATTGGTTACCATTAAAACATGTTTTAGTTTCTTATCATATAAATATTTGGTTACTTATTTAGTATATTTTTTGATTCTTTGTTAGTTTCGATTTGGATTCCATTTTTGTTTTCTTGAGTTGGAATTTTGCTTACTATTTTTTTGTTGTTACGGTTCTGATATATTTGCTTAATATATGGGTTGACTAAACTTTGTTTTGGTCTATATGTTGTTTATGTATTGGTTACCATTAATATATATTTTGGTTCTTAACATATAAATTTTGGTTACTTCATTAGTATATTTTTTATTCTTTGTTAGCTTATGATTTGGATACCATTCTTTTTTCTCTCAATTGAGATTTTGGTTCTTTGTTATATGTTGTTTTGGTTACAATGTATTTGTTTGGTAACCTGTTTATGATATAAATATTGTTTATATCTGGTTCTTAATATTTGTGTAAATTTGATTTTTTTATTTGCAGTTATGGAATCTTTCTTATGGGGAATCTGATAGAAAATTCATTGAAAAAGTTATATATTGGTGTGACATGGAAGTTCAGAACATTATTACCAAAAAATTAAACCCGAAGGCAGTTGAAGAAGTTTAAGGCATCATTAGTTTGTGGATGTATTATTTTGTAAATAATAAACCCAAGTCATAATAAACCATGTATTTGCTTAGTATACATTGATGTATTATTTTGTAAATTCCTTCAAATATATTCTCAAGGTTTATGCTATTCTATTTCTACTTCCATTTCCACAAACACATCTTACATATGCAGTTACTTTTATATAACTATTTGGTTACTTCTTTATTATGTTTTGATTCTTTGTTACTTTATGGTTTGGCTATTATTATTGTGTCCTCAATGTGAGATTTAGGATACTTTTATTTTTTTTTATTCTAGTTAATATGTAATTGTTTAGTATACATGGATTGCCTGGCGAGTTTCATTACATGATGTTTTTTTTGGTTACCATTAAAACACTGTTATAGTTCTTATCATATAATTATATAGTTCTTGTTTTATTATGTTACATTATGGTTATAGTATACATGGATTGCTTAAAGCGAGTTTCATTACATGATGTTTACATTTTGGCTACCATTAAAACATGTTCGATTCTTATCATATAATTATATAGTTCTTTGTTTTATTATGTTACATTATAGTTCTTTATTATTAGTAACGAGATATTTCTAAGCTTGTATCGGGACAAACATTAATTGTTAAATGTATATGTGTGAGTGTCTATTTATCTACAAGCTTATTAGTAACGAGATAATTATCATAGATAGATTACTTAGCTTGTTAGTAACGAGATAATTATAAGATTTGTATCAAAATTTATTATAAGCTTGTATCAAGACCATTATAAAGCTTATATATGTTTACTTTATATTGATAACTCATGATGGAATCAAAAATAAAAATATTAATCAACATCAATTTTAGTTCTTGTACACCATCAAAATGTTACCAACCATGTGGTTAATGGTTACTAACGATAAACAACTATATATTCTGTAAACAATTAGATTTGTTGTATTGGTTTACATCGGTCTCCATTGTTTAACAACCTGAATAAACATTATAAAGTAACCAAATCAATATTGAGGCGATAACCAAATTACATAATATTAGTAACCAGGAAAATAAACCAAATTTTACATACAAATTTGAAGGCCTAAATGATGGAATTGACCAAAAAAACATGCGAGTTCACCACCTGTTGGTGACTTTTGATCGTTGACCGTTTCAATGAAATTAGGCTCTGAAAGCAGCAAAATCCGACATTCCAAACTTGAGCGGAAAATTGCCAAATTGTCAACGCAACCAAATAAACATTATCTTGTAACAATTAAATAGTATACAATGACAATATTTAACGGTTGTATGAAGGTAACCAATGTAGTCAATAAGTAACTACCAATATAAAATAAACAATTATAAAACTCAATAACATAATAGAGTAACCAAATAAACACCTTTCGGTATCTAAATACACATTATCGATAACAAGATATATGTAATTAGTAGCCAAGATTATAAAAATATTTTTACATTCATTTTACAACCAAAATAATCGATGTAATGACTTTGTTATAAATTAAAGACTAACGGTGTATAAAGGTAACCAATATAGTAATCGGTAACCATCGATATAAAAAATCGTTATAAAACACAAAGTAATATTATGTAGTAACCATGGTAATATTACACGATGAAACAAGTCGACATTATAAACTAACCAAATCCAGTTAGGCGATAACTTGACATATATTTACTTAAGTATCCGTAACATAAAACATATTTGATAGCATTTTACAATAAAAACAAATAATATAAAAAATATCGATATGTACTTAAAAGGTGTATTGGTTACTATTAGTCCAAACATCAAATTTGGTGTATTGGTTACTATTAGTCCATGTAACCAATACAATGTAGTCGATAAGTAACATCGATATAAATGAAACAATTACAAAAGAATATAACATTATAATTTTTACAAGAATGTGCAATTGAGACTTATTGAGTAACCATTATAATTTTACGACAAACAACTTCGGCAATATTCGGTAATTATATAATGTTACACAAGAATCGACGATTAATCAAGTAACAAAAACAACCCGGTAAAAATAGGGGTTTCCTTGCATTTTACAATAAAAAACAACCAATTATAATTTATTTGTTACCAACTAAAAGCGGACTTTTGTAAGAATGTAACCAATTTGGCTAACAAGTAACCATTAATATAAAAACATAAGTAGAAGTGTACATTAATATGCTTGATGAACAATATCTGATAACCAATTAATCGGCTGCGATAATTAAGTTTGCATTATTGATGAATCAAGTCGGCATGAGTCACTAAATAATATTTTTACCACGATAACCAAGTCGACATTATAATAATTTTATACGATGAACCAATTCGAATTAATCGATAACCATTATAGTGTTACACATAAAATAAATCGACATTTATCGATACTTGATATAATATTACATAGTAACCAAATCAACATTAGTCGAGAATCAAGTCGGCATTAATTAGTAATATTATACTGAGAACCAAAATAGCATTAGTCGATAACTAAGACATCATTAGGCGGTATAATGTTACACGATAACTAATACAAAATAATCGGTAACCAAACCAACATTAAGCGATAACCAATTTATATAACCTTAGTAACCATAATATAAAACATGTTTTCAAATACATTTTGCAAACCACAACATTGATATTCAAACTTTGTGACAATTTAAGTTGAAAAACTTAAGAAAGATAATCAATTTAGTAATTAGTAGTAACTATAAAGTATCTATATGCTTATAAGTTTTAAACTTACATACCACGATATTTGAATCGAAGGTGATGTTGATTTTGTATTCAACAATCAACTCGCAACACTTGTTTTTGGTTTACGATCTTGAAAGCGGCGTTGATTTTTGTATTTATTTTCGATCTTCTGATTAAATCACGACAAGCAGTTTTCTTCTTAGAGATGCAAGATTTCTGCGGTGGTGTGTCATGACGAAAAGCTTTGTCTTCTCCGATCTCGGTGGTGTGTCGCGTAGTGACGAAGGCTTCTTCTCCGATACAAGATCTTGTCTTCTCCGATTGATTTGGCGTTGATCATCTTCTCCGATTGATTTTCTCGATTGCTTGAATTTAGGTGAGGTTGGTTACAAATATGAAAGGAAAATAACTGACGTGTGGGAGTTAATGATACGTGATTTTAGGAATCATAATATATTATGTTTTGTTATTTTTGTAATTATTTTATGTGTGTTTTATTTTTATAAATACTTTCTAATTGTTGTATATTAGTGTTAAGGACCCTTTCGTATATTTGCTTTTAGGCCTAGCCGTTTAGGCTTTTAGGCCATGTTTGTTCACAGTATATTTATTGAATGAGATTGATTATTTAAATATATTATTAATTTCTTTTTATCCTTATATATTGATTTCTTAAACCACAAAACATTATGACTTATATTTTTACTTTTAAGGCCTTTTGATAACTTAAAAGGAGGTAATTTTTAATCTCATCGATCTGCCTCAAAATTATATATTTCTTAATAATAACTGACCTTAGAAACATAAATATAATCCACGAGATTGTCACCAAATTCATTTTAAGACTAATTCAATAATAAATAATTGCTTAAAGGTTCTAAATTAGTATAAACAATCTAATTCTATATAAAATAATTATAAACAAACATATCCTTAGGGTTTTCAAGTGTCATGGGCTTGACAACTTTTATTCAGAAACTGAAAAGTGAAAACAAACAGTGTGATAAATACAACTATATTCCGAAAAAATTAATATCATATGTTAGCATATGGGACTACCACCTATGGCTATATATAGTGGTATGCTTCCACGTTCAAGATATCTTTGCTTTTGTTTCCTTTCTAGAGTTGTAGTTTTGCTTTAATTTGTTTTCTTTCTAGACTAGTTAGATCTTATCGAGATATTTGATCTTACAAGTCACTGGAACTAGTTCTCCATGCCATCGACATTTGATCTTATATATATATATATATATATATATACACGGAATGATTCATAACTTACATGTACTTGTTATGAATTTTTATAGGACATACAATATTTATACCATTAAAAATAAGAAGGAACGATAGAATTACAAATTAAAAATCGAATAGTAGCAGACGTCGATCAGAATAAGGGTCTAATTTTATTAATTAGGGTTTAGTATTTATAAATAAAGATTTAAAGTTTATTAAATTATTTTTTAATTGGGTTTAGAGTTTGAGGTTAATAAACACTAAATCATGGTTAATACACCCAAGTCGTGGTAAATAAATCCTAAACCTTGGTTGATGAACTCTAAAGTCTAGTTAATAAATCTTAAATTCTAGTTAATAAACATTAAACCCTAGTTAATAAAGTCCAACTCTGATCCTGATTAGGGTTCACTATTATTATAGCAGATGGTATGTGATAGATGGTGTATACTCTATAAGGATGCATAACAAATACATGATATAGATGATTACTCTCTCTCTATATATATATATAATGAATGACATCTCGATCGATTTAAAATGATATATGGATGCTTAAATACACCCATGTTTAAATAGGAGTATATATTTTTCATTCTTAAATTAATACAAAGAGGGTACGTAAGAACTTATTCTGGGCATGCTGCAATATTCCACTTAAAATTTCTGCTATTGTTGTGCAGTAATCAACTTTAATTAAGTAGATCGTTGGATTAAATAAGTCTAGCTGCTTATTTTTTTTAATTAGTACCAATTAATATTGGTTATTCATTAATGGTATTACGGGGCCGAGTCCTTGATCACTAGCTTCAATCACACATCCCATCTATCAGTACTAGGATTGATTTCGACGTTGCTCAGAAAGTTTTGGAAAAAGTCCAAATTATTTTTTGTTTATACAACGAATATATGTACTACTAAAACTTTCTCTATGTACCACAATGAGAAGTCACATTCCAGTGTCCCATACAAATAGTAATGCTTCATGTACTAATTTGTATACGTATATTATGTATGATCGTCTACTTATAAATGCTTCAAATTAACAAACCAACACATGCACAATTGTATGTTGTCAATTAGCGACTATTAATTAATTGTCTATTTGGTACTGGCCGAGTTGCTGTGAGATGGAATATTTATTTTATTTTATTTTATTTTAGTAATAACATTCTTAGAAAAAATAGTAATATATATTCGCTAATGTGTTATTAATTCAAGTAGTGTTTTGTTAATTAAATCACATCGAAAACACTTTAATGTAAGATACATTTTAGTAAAAGATTTAATTTTAAAACAAATGTAGCTTCAAAGCTCCAAGTTTTAACTTGTTTTAAAATTAAGTATTATGTTTGGAGAGTTCATGTATCACGTGTGTGTAGTGTGTACATTGCAAGTACTAATACAAATGTTTAGAACTCAACTTGACCCAAAGTTTAATTAAGCTATTAGGTGTGTCGTTCATTTTTTGATTATTTTTCGGATGTTGGTTATCACTGTGAAAAAAATTAAACATAAGTTGGATGTTGTTTCAAGGAATTAATGTTTATATATATACGAACTTGATGATAATGTACTACTGGCCCACATATATGCATTTTCCATCTAACGCATGCAGTGAAAAAAGTTGGTAGGAAGTGGCACATATATATATATATATATATATATATATATATATATATATATATATACTCCATATGCTACTCAAGATTTATACGTACAATTAATGGTACAAACACTTTCCGGTGTACATTAATCTTATAGTAATGTGCAAAAGTTGCCAAACAGTTTCTGAAGTTGATGCATCAACATGCAGAAATTAATGTCAAGTTGGGTTAGACACAAGGACAGCGTACATTTTTATACCTCGTCATCAAATTTAACTGAAATAAGGGGATATCAAAGTGATTAAGATCGAGTAGCTACTTTTTTCATAAGACAACCGAGTTGGGAAAATTTATACTAGCTAGTACTACTCCATATATAATCTCATTTTTGCATGAGTTTTATTTTTATTTCTTATTTTCATGTATGTAAATCCTCTCCTAGCTAAGCTATATATATATATATATATATATATATATATATATATATATATATATATATACTAATCCTAAATTTATACACAAATATATGACACACACACATATACATCATATATATAAGTTGATGAATTGCTTAATTACTTCATACATTACAAAGTGGGAGCCTTTATGAGAAGGCAAATCCCATTTTATTACAACATTAATTGATACATTCCATTTTAATCGACAAAACCTTAGAAAAAGCTAGCGAGAGATGGTAGAGAGGGAGGCCGTACTACAGAAAACTTAAGATCAAATAATTATAATTAAGAAAAGTGTACGTGTACTTAGCTTCATGCATATTGACTAGGTATGTAGCTAGGAATTAAGGAATGAAGCAATTAGCTAGCTATTGCATAAGTAAGCTCCTAATCATGGCTGCTTGGTTGGTGTCTGTATTTGCCAATAACTCCGACAGCCGCTCACTTAGGTCATCCACCTCTCTGTGCAAGCTTCTTATGTAGTTGCATGTCTCCTGTAAAACCCTAGCCGACGATACCTGCACGTACATAAATACGTAGTACACAATTAATTACTATATAGTATATTTCAAACTAATTAAACTATAATATTCATGCTTCAGCTACACACGCATTTCAACATACTCATAAATTAAATTATAATTTAATTTGGTTTCTTACTAAATTATGTGGCTATATAGAAGCAGTGGTTCTCAGCTAGAAATTTATAGAGATGGTGCTATATATGATCATTTGTATACCAGTACGGAATTAAGTATGTAAAGATATATCTGCATGAGAGATTAAATTAAAAGTAGATAATTAATTTGAAGAAATAGGCAGTGGTATAGGGTTGGTACCTTGTCAGAGTGGGCAGAGTCGCGAGTAATCTGAGGGAGGAGCTGTTGCAACTTGGTAACAAGATCGTTGATTTGATCATCTGTAATCCTTGAACCTCCCCCTGATGATGATTGCCTTGACCGTGATCTTCTGCTAGACATCTATAGCTGATCTTAATTTATTTAAATGTGTGTGAAATATTTAACTTAATTGGCTACCTAGAGTGGGAAAGAAGAAATTAAAGAGATGGTTTAATTTGTGTCTGTGTGTGTATATATATATATATATATATATATATATATATATATGTATAGAGAGAGAGAGAGAGAGAGAGTTCCTAGTGGTACATGAGTAATATATATAGAGAGAGAATAGCAGCAGTAGCAGCGCAGCAGTGGCACAAGTAGTACAATTAGTGGAGCGGTGTTGTTGGGTGGAAAATTGAGAATTACACAAATGCATGGGAGAAACAAGTGGCCAAACCATCTACTATTTATATATGATGTATTGAGGTGGGAGAGTGGTAAGTGGTCAGTACAAAGTTTATTTTTGAAGTTTATTTTTGAGTAAGTTAGTCAATTGATCAATAAAATACTGATACGCAGGCGAGATTTTATGTGTCAGCATTATATTGATCAATTGACCAACTTATCAAAAAATAAACTTCATGCTAATTAACCGGATCCGGGAGTGTATACTCCAATCCCTTCCAAACTAAATAAAAAATATTTTAATTTTTTATTCAGTCTTTAAATTATATATATATATATATATATATATATTTAAGATTATAAAGTGATATAATAATTTTAATTTATTATTATTTTTTAACTATTAATTCTAGTATCAAAGTATCACTTTGAATTTTTAACTAAAATGAAAAATATACTTAACACATAAGATTATTTTTAAGAATAATGCTAGAGACAATTTATTCTATAACTATTTTATAATTTGTTGATGTGTCATATTGGCCGAAGACTATATTGAAGTAATTTATTCATTAATATGCTAAAATAGAGTACGTCACATCAACAAATTATAAAATAATTATAGAATAAGTTGTGTCTCTAATATTACTCTATTTTTAATTAAAGATCGGCGTATTAGAAATGAAATGTTTCATTGCTGCATGTGCTAGTCGGAAAGAAACAACGGCTTGGCATCCCGTAATTTCATTCGAATTTATGGGCATTTAGTTTGTTCTGTGTACTCCTATCTCGTTATATATATCTTTGGTCGGCATATGCATCATTTTAATTTTTATTTAATTTCATATTAGATTAGTTTATTTTTTTTAAAGACTAGCTAGTAGAGAGATACGCTTGTCCATACATTCAGTCGTCTTCTGGGCTTGATCTTAATTAAGAGGTTGTGCTTGTGTCAGACTTTTCACGCCACACCATGTTATACTATTATAATTTCTTCCTAATATTTCATACTCCAATTAATGTGTAATATATATATATATATATATATATATATATATATCTTTAAATTTGGAAGGACTAATATAATATAATATTTCATGCATGTATTCAATTAATTTTATGTTCTCGACGGTAGGACATATTCGAATTTTAGTTTACATGTGGTGGACAGTTTTAATGAAGTTGATACTCAGTTTACTTGTATTTTTGTTCATAGAGCGGGAAGCGTACGTAAAATAATAAAAAGAAGAAAAGAAAAAGGATGATAGTCTTATTCGTTTGAGTTGGTAGAATGGCAAATATACAAACAATTATAAACCTCTTATAAATTATAAAGATTGAGCTCTGCATGGCCATAATCGTAAGGGAAAGGATATACGTACTCAACTCCATTACTAATTCCTTTCAAGCTTAATTGAGAAGTGAAGCTAACTAACAAGGAATTCAATCGCTCAGCTGTCCCAAAATAAATAAATATAATAGTAGTATATATATAGTAGAAGTAAAGATTGGCGACTTGACCAGTCAAGGATATAGGTTGAAGCAAGCAACATGAACAATTGAACATGGTCTTAAATTGCTCAAATAGAATTAAGCAGAGGTCGAACCAAAACACGTGGGTTTCATCATCTGAGGATCCTAATCCTCCTCATCTCAGCCACACACACACACACACACACACACACACACACACACACACACATATATATATATATATATATATATATATATATATATACACACAGACACACACACACACACACGTTCACATATATATATATATATATATATATATATATATATATATATATATATATATATATATACCGACCTTTTTGTGAGGGAGAGAATGAAAAAACAATCGAATTCGGTTTTTCCCATATCCCTATGTTTTGACGTTCATTTTCCAAATTAATACTAGTAGTATATAATAGTAGTAACTGGTGTCGGTGATGATCACCACCTGCATGTACTTTTAATGCATATGTGAAACGGAAATCCTTACGCCTGATCCTCCAACTGCAGGCCTGTAACTTTTTATATTTTTCGTATTTTTTCTTCTTCTGTAATTTGGATCACATTAATAATATAATTAATTGGCCTCTACTATTTAATTATAATTATATATACAGTACATACATACAATCAAATCTAGGGCTCTCCACTTTACTTTTTAATGATTTGCATGGATGCTTAATTAACATAGATAGATATCCTTCTATATATCTTAATTAATTTTGAAGAAATGGATCATCGATGTTGGAAAAATATGACAAATTAAGATAATTCTACTCAATAATTAAGGAGCAAAAATAGTGCTCATATTATCATACTATAATTAATTTCCCGTTGAACACTTGCTAAGAGTACTATTTAGAAACTAACTTCAAACGTGAAAATGTTTTAGCTAGACACGCATGATCTCGTCGTCAAGCTAATTGCTCATTACCTATATATATATATATATATATATATATATATATACACACGTTCAACAACAAGTTTCGGCTACAAGTTAAATCGCAGTTATTTATATATGGAAATTCTTTTGAATGACTGCAAGAAGATACATACATACATACATACATGACATAGGATCATTTTATTTTATTTGTAGGATGGATCTAGATAAGCTTAATTATATTCCACCAATTCTAATCATGGGAAAGATCAGCCAGCGCTTACTGTACGTGGTCTGATCATAAATAATATATACATATTACCAAGAGAGATCTGTCAATATATGATACTCATCGAGGAATCCTATGAACCATATATACCCAACTGGTAATGTATAGGCATTTCATATCTTTTCTATTTTTGGACTCTTTATTTCCTTCCATTTCTAATTACGTTCAAAATATATAATTTTATTCTTATCATAATTAACATGGCATCTAAGATTACTCAATTCCTCAGATTTTGCAGGGACTAATTAATAATACACTGCAAATTAAGGAGTCCATAACGTGCAGGGTGGTCAAACTCGAATGGTTGACAAAGTGTGAGATTCCATTAACAAGAAATCAATTGATCCTTTGGTTTTTAATTATTTGTTATTTCAAGTAAAATTAATCGTCTCATTTAATATGGCAATGTCCATTCTATTTCCTCTAGATATGGCAGTGGCGTACATTGATGGGATCCAAATCATATATATTTGCATGGGGATGTTAGAATTTAGGATCACACACGCACACGACAATAGAGAATTAAGATTCACACATAGATTTACGTGGTTTCTTAATTTGGGTAGCCCACAAGTGGCTTGTTGTTTATTGATGATTCCTTGGTTACATAGGGTTTTATAATATATAGTATTTATAGTCACTAATCCTATTCCAACCCTATTTCACATTATGTCTCAATTATTCATAATGTCTTTCCAAAAAACAACCCAAAAAAAACTTTGACCACCGATCGGCGCTGCCTGCACCGCTCCCAGGCTATCTCTGGCGCGCCTCGCACCACTAGTGCAAGAACTCCACCGACCCTAGCGCTCTCATGGCAGCACCTACCTGCGCCCCTGCCACACACTGAAATTCATGCAGATCGCGCCTCTCGCTACGCTCCACATTAACCTTTTTCACTAGCTTCTATGTTATGAGTCACAAATTCCAACAGAGATCACGATATTCTTTACAACTCTAATTAATCATGTCTTCTTCTTAATTTGTTTACTAAGTTGTAGTAATAAATATATTTAGTACTTATTTTTTGGAAATTAAGTAATTATAACTATATATTATTAAACCCAAAGCCCATCTCATAAACACTACTAATTCATTATTAGAATTTCTAATTAACCATGTGCATCGTTGTTTCTATCAGTCCTCGAATTCATGTACAAATAAAAAGAGTCTCTCATATGCAAAATTAAATGTATAAATAGTAGTATAGTATAACATTAATTATTCTAGAATAAAAATAATTAACTAACTAACAGAAAAAACAGATAAAACTTGATAGTAAATGATTAAATATTAATAATTAAAGAGGGTACGTAGCTAGCCTTGGGATTTAAATAAAAAAAAAAAGTGGGATTGTTCAGAAAGCATCTCGGGGCACATGACCTAAGATCCAATCAACAGCGAGGACTGTACTGAGAGTCACGAGCAAGTGAGAATTACCCTAATTTCTTTATAATCATCCTTCATATCCAGTGGGCTAGCTGGTCTCTCTCAGATAACAACAGTTTTTTTTTGTTTGTTTGTTTGTTTGTTTTTTCTTTTAGACTCCAAGAAAGATATATAATGATTCTACTAGCATATGCTCTCTGTACCATGCATTTACTTCTATATATACAGACATGATTATCTTTTTTCATGCATTATTCTAATCTCCAACACATAGATATTAACGTACGTATGACCTAGCTTATATAACTGTTCATGTTTCGCCAATTAAGTCTGTGTGAGGGAGTGAAGGGACGAAGAAGAGCTTAGGAATACGAGTTTTAACTGCCGAGATAAAACCGTCAAACTGAACCAAATGCACGCGCTTGTAATAATATTATACGTATACTAAGGTTTGAGTAATTAAATTACATCTAGCTCCATTTCTATTTTCCAAATGGTTCTCTGGATGCATGAATAATTAAAAAAAAGTGTATACATACATACATACATATACATACATAAACATGTACCAAATTATAATGTTTGCATTACATAAAGTTATAACTTAGTTTGTTGAGAAAAATTTCTTATTTTAATTAAGTTTCTCCAATTAATCATACAAGAACATGCATAGTACTAACTCGTAAGAATTAATTAATACTAATGAGTTAGAAAGAGAGATGATTAATAGTACTCTCAATTGATCTCATTAAGGCAGATTATGCAATTGAGTTCTTATGGTCCGAAAATTAATCCAACAGTAAAATTTCCAATTAAGTAATTAATGTTTGATGAGAGGTAGCCGCCTAACTTGTTCCTCGTAAGGATATGGTATGGAGCCAGGTTTGATCAACAAGCTTTAAAATTGAAGCTGAAAAATGGTGCACGTGTAAGCACATAAATTTAGCATCTTCTCTTGTCTCCATGCATCGAGGGCAGAGATATTTGTGTGTGTGAGTGAGTGGAGTAATAGTAGTAGTATTACTACTCCACTAGGATAGAACTTGGGCATTTTAAATCAGTAACGAAAAAATTTGTCTTGCATGGCTTGATTCCATGCATTGAGAGTAGTGCAAGAGATGATTACAGCATTAACAAATTGGAGTAGTTAAATGCCAAGTTTCAAGGCATCACTGTACGTTGCAGGCAGTACTGCACTCCCTTTCTTTTATCAATAAGTCTTGCCGGACAGAAAACTGGATAGGTGATTTTTTTTATTTTTTATTTTTATTTGTGACGGTAAAAAATATATAGTATTTATTTTAACAGAATTTTTTATAAAATATAGTGTTTTAAGTATAATTTGGATCATACATACAAAAGAAGTTATCTGAGACTTGAGAGACCGATCGTGTAGAAGCACCCTTCTTTTATTTTAGGAAAAGTCTTGGCAGACCGGTTTTTTAGACCAGAAAATTGGATATTTTCCGTTTTATTTTTTATTTTTTTTGCTTATGACTCCCAAAAAATGTATAGTATTTATTCTAACAAGAATTTTTACAAAATATAGTATTTTAGGTGTAATATAGATACATATACAAAAACAAAGTTATACAGACTATCTAACCCTGTTTTTGTGTATGTATCCAAATTATACCTAAAATGTAAGACCCCGAAATTTTTAAATAAAAGAATTTCTTTTATTTATTATTTTGAAATAGTGAGGTTGATTTGATTAATGTGGATAGTTAAGGGTTAAATCATGAAATATTTCAAAATAAGCAAGTGGTTATAAAATATTCATTGTTGTGGGGAATATTCATTTTGGTCGTGGAATATTAAATCTTTGATCGGGGAATATTAAATGACCACAGTATGACCATGTGTGGGCCCCATAACGGAAAAGCGATTGGATGAAGAAAGCGACAAATATAAGTTGTTTTTAAATAGCAGCGTAGTTATTACAGATTATCATTGTTGGAATACGGTGGTTAAAACACACTAATACACGTTGTTGAGCAAGTAGATTGCAGTATTGCACCAATTATTGATTCTTACGTGAAGAAGGCACTACTCAATAATGGTTCTGATAATTCTTATTGATATTTTATTGAGTTAATAATTCTTTGCGTTGATATTTTATATTCTTTGTTGTTTCAATAATTGTCATTACACAATTATTTTCATTATCGAAGCAATAATTCATATTATCGAATAATATTATTAGATAACATTATTGGCAATGTCTAGAAAGTTACATACAGGAGAGGTTTGGTCACCTAATTAATTGCTTGGCCAGTAGAAGATATTCTTATTGGAAAGCCCTCTTTCCAGGAGGCGCACGGTTGTCAATATTGTGATTCTGTAATATTATTTGTGAATAATTAATTATTGATTTATATGATGAGTAAAATATTAATTTTATGTGGATATAGATGGAGAAATTTTTAAAATGACAATTGTTAAAAATTAATATTTTATCTTTTTACGATAAAATAATTCATTTAAATATATTATTTTAATAATATATTAAGCTGTGATATTTTTACAACGAATGTGAGATATATGAGTATACGAGGAGGAAGAGTATTTTGTTGCAATAAATGTTTAAAACATGTTAAACATGTCGGTGGACCCCATTTATTATTTGAAATTTGATTATAGCTTTGTAAAATCACCCGTTTGTGGATTTCGGTCAATTTCTGTTTGGAATTTGGAAAAACTTTCTTCCGCAAAGTTGTAGAGAATTGAATTCCTATAAAAACTCACGAGATTGAATTTTACGATGAAAGGGCTATTTATTATGAATTATTGAAGTTACAAGTTCGAAATAATTGATTTTGTAAGTTTTAATTATTTATTTTATGAAAAACGTTTTTTATTATTTCTTTCTAGAAGGTTGGCATGTGGGAAATGTTGGGATCTGATTTCCAAAGAGGCGTAGGAAATTTATTAATAATAATATATTTTATTAAATTTTCGCTTTTGGTGTTCTAAGATTTTCCTATAAATAGGTCTTAGGTTAGAATTGAAAATCACACCGAAATGAAGTTTTCTCTCTATATTATCGGCGTATTCTTGTGAGTATTTTGAGTATACTTTGAGTATTGCTATACGGTGCAAGTCAAGTCATAGCCTATATCCTGTGTTTCAATTTAAATCTTGATCTTTCGAGGTAAGGGATGTTATTTTCTTCTCAAATGATATTATTTCTTCAATATCATTATCTTTGAAATGTTGATCTGAAGTTTTTATCAAATTTGGAACTTTTTTCATGTGGAGTTACTATTCATGAGTTACTATTCATGAGTTACTATTCACGAGTTACTATTCATGAGTTACTTATTCACGAAGTTCTTATTCACGAGTACTATTCACGAAGCGTGAAGATGTTTTTTGAAATTTCTATCTTTTGGTGTCTGAGTTACTATTCACGATACTAAGACTATTCACGATATCTGACACTTTATTCACGATATCTTGTCTTATTCATAGAAAAATAAAATTTCTTCTTTTTCGTCTAAAACATCTATTACGGATACTAACTCGATTGTATCCATGTTTTGATCATTCTTGAATTTTACACCACTATGATTATTTTTGAGGTATTTTTGGGCGTGGATAAAATCAAGTACGAATCCTTAATCCTTGTCATTTTGTTTCAATTGGATTCGTTTCTTTAAAAAAAAATATTTTTCATCATCCTCGGTCTTAAATGATGATATTATGGAATATCTTTGGCTGTCACTACTAAAAAATCGGTCTATATGACGATCGGTCACGATCATCGCGCTATAAACAAACCGAGTCGCTAAAAGTTTTAGCGACGGTCGTAATCGTCGCCATAGAACCCGCGTCGGTAAAGCCTATAGCGATTGATCTTTTTGACTATATACGATCACGGTCATGGAACCCTAGCTATGGGTCATGGCAAAATCGTATATTTGCTTCTTTCTAATCTGGTCACTTAGAGTTATTGCTGATTTAATGGTAGAAGTAGCTATAGATATCTATAATGATAGCTATCGATAACCGTCGCTATAGGGATGTGTTTTATAGAATCACTATAGCTACTCGATCGATAACCGGTCGCTATAACCTTTTCATATTTAAAAAAATAATTAATAATGCACATTTATTCAACAAAACACAAATCTGATATAAAATAAAATATAAAAATATTATATACATTATTTAAAATCATTCACATTACAACTAAAGTAATAACATTAACATAACAATTCATATACACTATTATACGTATACATGAAAACCTGTAAGTACTAGGGTTTGGATTTGGATTACACGAAAGTGTTGGTAGAACAAATATCTGAGAGAGACACTTAAGAGTATGATTAGACTAGCTAATGCGCTTGAAGCACACCGACTCTGGTATAGTTCATATCGAGAATCGTTAAGCGCTCGAAATAGAGCTTAGCCTTTCTTTTTGAGAATCAAGCGGAAAAAACCATGAACCGCGGTCTCAAGGTCGCTAATCTGAGAATCCATCCATTCTCTCCGTAATCTCAAACCTAAAGTTGATAAAATGCAGTAATTGGACATTGAGAGGCTTCACGGGGATGGAAAGGGATTACTATAGAAGTTGTTGAAGTAGAGCGGTGGAGGCGGCGGAGATAGAGAAGATAAATGGTGGAGACATCGATGAATTCTTAAATGCGAGATATCGAGGGGACGGGTTCGGAAGAGTTGGGGATAGGGTTAGAAGAATTTGGGGGGAAGCGGGAGGGTTTTCTTAAATAAAAACCTCTATACCGATTTGTTCGCGTCGTCTCAAGCCGTCGCATATAGATACCCTATAGCGACGATGTCGCAAATTGTCGAATATCGTCTTATAAATGTCGCTATTATGTCAATTTCTAGTAGTGTGTAGTAAAGATGAATGATTTCTTAAGAATATCTTTGGCACCAGTAGTGCAGAAGATGAATGATTTCTGAAGAATATCTTTCGGCCGTAGTGCAAAATGAAGCAGTGTTTAAATGAACATGACTAATGATGAATATCTTTGGCACTGTAGTGTAAAGATGAATATTTGATTCAGATGTATATTGATTGATGTTCTGAGGGGATAAAAGATGAGCGATGAACTTTTAAATTCATACATAGAAGATAGTAGTTTGCATTCTCTACTTAACTCTTCTAATGAATTATTATTTCATTGCGAATATTGATTTAAAATTTGTTGTCTATTGTATTCTATTAGATTTTTTCCTCATTGAAGACTAACGATAATTTGTTGTATATTATCTTAGTCATAATATTCTTTCTTTGAGCTAGTTGAGCTTCACCTTTTCTTTTTGTTCCATTTTTCTCGGGGAGAATAGAATATATGCGAGAAGCAGTCGGGGTATGGAATGAAGGTTTTAGAAAGGATTGTTTAGTAGTCCTCACCATTTTGTAAAATAATGTATCAATAAATGTGATGAGGATTTATTTGAGTATAGATATTATCTAGAAGATAATATTTGTATTCAAACTCACTGATTTCTGGTTAGTAATAATAAAGTTGTAGTTGTTTACATCTGCTATATTGACAACTCGAATAGGTGATGATATACCTATTTTAAAAGCGTCACATAAAACACTATATTTTGTAAAAATTCTTTTTAGAATAAATACTATACATTTTTTAAGAGTCACAAGCAAAAAAAATAATTAGAAAATGTCCAAATTCCAATAAACATGTCCAATAAAAGTATCACGTAGAAGAACTCTTTATTTTATGCATGCTACGCTATCCCATTTGCATATTGTTTGTCTCAATTTCGACACGCTCCTTTTTGCTCCATACAAACATATTACTCCCTCCCTTCCTCCTTTAATATATTTTACACGTTTTTTAGAATTGTGTATAAGAATTAAAAAAATAATTTATATAATATTTTTCAAATGAGTGGAAATTTTGAAAAGATTGTGATTAATTTTTTTAAATTATATAAAATATTAAATAATCTCAAAAAAATAAAATTATCTAAAACGTTATATATTATGGGATGATGGATAACAATACTAATAAAATATTATCTAGCTCAACATTTATAAGATAACTTGTTACAAAAATAATTACTATTATTATATTTTGACACGAAGACAAAAATAATTTAATTATACATGACGTGATATGAAAACTAACAAATTAATTAATTAAATGAGACCATTAATTCGGCAAACAGGTTTTAAATTAAGCTTTTGATCATAAGTAACTTTGAATTAATATTCCCACTAAATTAAAGAGATCAACACGTTCTACGGTTCTATCCTAAGTATTTAATAAATGAATTTACAATAGTAAAAGAAATTTGCAGAGGCATCATGTGAACTTACTTAATCAATTTTATACCCCAAGCTCGCAAAAATTAAAGATTTAATATGTTCTCAATTGAATTCAAGCTCAATTAATTTGGAGCTCAAATAAACAAATAGCATCATAACTATACATTATATAAATTAAAAGCTGAGATTTAAAAGACAAATTCGTCATCCGCTCGTTAAACTAGCGGATGCATAAAAAATAATTTTCAAATCAAATTGCCCCCAAGCAATCTTATTAGGAATAACATAAAGAATACTCGAAGTTTCATATCCAAATATCTCATTATATCACATTGTATATATAAGTATATTTCTATAGGTTGAATTGTTTAGAGATAGGATTTTGCATAATTACGATAGAAAACGTCTTTGTGAAGACCAAAATTTTTTTAATAAAAAGGAATTTCCTTTATTTATTATTTTGAAATAGTAAGGGTGGATTTGATTAATGTGGTTAGTTATGGGTAAAAATAAATATTTCAAAATAAGCAAGTGGTTATAAAATATTCATTGTTGTCGGGAATATTCGTTTGGTCGTGGAATATTAAGATTGTCGGGGAATATTAAATGACGAAGCCTTGACCATGTGTGGGCCCCATGTGAAAGCGATTGGATGAGGAAAACGACAAAGTTTGGGTGGTTATAAATAACTGGCGTAGGTTATATCAATTAAGATTGTTGGAATACCCGGTGGTTAAAATATGATAATACGCGTGGTTGACAAGATAGCTTACGGTATTGCAGTGATTGTTGAATTATTGATCCTTACGTAAAGAAGGCACTTACTCAATAATTATTACGTGAATTCTTTATTCAATAGTTTATTTTATTGATTCAATAATTCTTGCTGCGTTGGTATTTTTATATTATTCATTGTTTCAATAATTGTCCATCGCACAAGATTTCCCATTATCGGATCAATAATTCATATTATTTGAATAATATTATTAGATAACATTATTGGCAATGTCTAGAAAGTTTCATCTAAGGAGAGGTTTGGTCACCTAATCATGCGGCCGGTAAGGAGAGATCCTTATTGGAAAGCCCCTCTTTCTGGAACGAAACTGGTTGTCATAAATGTGATTCGTAATATTATTTGTGAATAATTAATTATTGGTTCATATGATAAGGAAATATTTATTTTATATGAATATAAATGATGGATTATTTATGTGGTTATTAATGAAGGAATTAATGTTGAGGTGTTTTATCAAGTATTTTATCGGATTGGAGGTATTAAAAATCAAATCGGGGTTTTGAGATATATTCATGGGGTTATAATTTTTAATCCGACCAAGTTGGATTGTGGTAATTTTTGGGTATGTTATACATACATAAGTTGAGTATATGTCCACAAATTTTGAACCGTTAAAATGCACGAATGATTTGTTGTGAATTTTAAGAGGTGTCCGGATTCGGAAATTAGGTTTATAATTGATTTTGGTGGAAAATTTAGAATTGAGTGGGCCCCACTTGTGGTTGGTGAAGAAATGTGCTGAATTTTATTTCAAATGTGGTGGGTGGGAATAGTAGAAGCAGTAAAGCCATCAAAGTTTTGAGTTAAGTCCTGCTTTGCTTGGCGTCTTAACATTTTTTCCTATAAATAGAAATTTAAGTTAGAATTGAAAATCACACCGAAACAAAATTTTTCTCTTCTCTCTATATATTATTGAGCGTATTTTGTGAGTATTTAGATACTTTGAGATTCTTTCAAAGATCAAGTTTCATTCAAAGATCACTTGACCTTTCCTTCGAAATCTCGATTCTTTGAGGTAAGGATGTTATTTTCTTCTCAAATGATATTAATTCTTCAATATCATTATCTTTGAAATATTGGTTGGTATTTTTATCAAATTTGGAACTTTTCATTGAGAAGTTATTATTCATGAGTTCTTATTCACGAGTTACTATTCATGAAAGTTATTATTCACGAGTTCTTATTCACGAGTACTATTCATGAAGCGTGAAGATGTTTTTTTGTGGAATTTCTATCTTTTGGTGTCTGAGTTACTATTCACGATCTGGCCTTTATTCACGATATCTGACTTATTCATTTAATCAAGACTATTCAATAGAAAAATGAAAATTTTTCTTTTCGTCTAAAATATCTATTCGGATACTAGCTTTGATTGTATCCATGTTTTGATCATTCTTGAATTTTACTTGATGATGATTATTTATGAAGTATTTGTGAACTCGGATTGTTTTAAAGTACGAATCCATAATACTTGTTCTTTTTGTTTCTTTGGATTCGTTCTTTAAAAGTATTTTCATCATCCTCGATCTTAAATGATGATAGTATTGAATATCTTTGGCTGTAGTGCAAAAGATGAATGATTTCGATGAATATCTTTGGCCTTTAGTGCAAAGATGAGCAGTGTTTAAATGAACACGACCGATCGATGAATATCTTTGGCCTTTAGTGCAAAGATGAGCAGTGTTTAAATGAACACGACCGATCGATGAATATCTTTGGCCTTTAGTGCAAAGATGAATATTTGATTTGAGAAGAATATTGATTGATGTTACAGGATAAAATATTGATGATGGTGATTGAATTCATAGATTATAGTAGATTTCATTCTCTACGTAACTCTTCTATGAATTATTATTTTCATCGCGAATATTGATCAAAACTTGTTGTCTATTGTATTCTATCGATTTTTTCCTGTTTGAGACTAACGATAATGTGTTGTATATTATCTTAGTCATAATATTCTTTTTATCGGGCTAGTTGAGCTCACCCTTTTCCTTGTTGTTCCATTTTTCTTCTCGTGAGGCGAGATTGTGCGAGTACTAGTCGGGTATGGAATGAAGGTTAGAGAGAGTTGTTTAGTAGTCCTCACCATTTTTGTAAAATATTGTATCAATAAATGTGATGAGGATTTATTTGAGTATAAATATTGTCTAGAAGATAATATTTGTATTTAAACTCACAGTTTTATTGTTGTAATAATAAAGTTGTAGTTATTTATATACCATGTATTTGGCGACTCAGAATGGGTTGGATGGAATGGACCTATTTTGGGGGCGTCGCGGTTGGTATCGAGCTTAGGGATATGATCTCTGGCGGAGATCGGGGAATAGAACTAGGAGAGAGAGGCGAGTAAATCCTTCGCTAGTGTGTCCTACCTAAGCTTATTTGTTAGTTGGTCAAGATATAGGGATATTATGTGATCGATTTCCTTAATTAACCCTTGTTTTATTACGACAAGATTTGAGAATGTCGACCGAGAATATTAATAGTGGTGTAAATGAGACCGTGGAGATGCCCCAGACTTAACAACGAGGAGAACGTGCAACAGTCGGGCAATGTACCTCCGTGAATAACACCAACCGAGATGATGAACGAGGGGATGTTTAGAAGCTTTTTGCGATTCATGCAAAATCGACGAGGAGACTCGTGCTCAAAATATAGGAGGAAATGATAGTAATTCACGGTGGTCTGCCAAGCGATTCAAAGAGTTGGGACCACGTAATTCTGGGAAAGCCGATCCGATCATGGCGGAAACATGGGTCAAGCAAATTACCAAGATATTCGATGTCTTGGGATGCACGGCGAAACGAAAGTTCCATTCGCTACTTTTATGTTCCGTGGCGAAGGCAGACATCGGTGGGAATCATGAAGCGCATCCATCCAACCGCACTCAAAGATGTCTTGGAGACGTTTGAAAAGCAGTTCAATGACAAGTACTTTCGAAAGTATTCGTCATATGAAGGAAGTGGAGTTTATTAGGATCGAGCAGTAATAACATGACGGTGTCCCAAAGACGAGGCGAAGTTCGCGGAGTTATCCAGTTTGCACCTCATTTGGTGGAGAATGAGAACGATGACGCGGATGTTTCGAGAGGTTTGAACCCGGCGATACGTCAAAGATCTCATTTCTCATAAATTTTTCTCTATTCAGGATGTTGTCAGCAGGCTCAGAGTTGTTAGAGCGAGATAACGAAAGTACGTTCAACCGAGGGTCCATAACCGTGGATTATATCAAGATAAGATAGCCATCGTGAATAACGATAACCAAGTGGAGAAAGAAGAATACGGACAAAAGCGGTAAGAACTACTGGTGGTAATCGTGGCCATGAAAATAGAAGAAGCGAGTTGGGAGGAGATTTTAAAAAGAGGAGATTCAATAACGACCATGTGAAGACGTCAGCGCCAGTAGCAACTAGTTCCAAGGGAGGAGAAAGACCATCGGTCGTATGTTACAAATGCGGGAAAGAGGGACATATCAGTCCAAACTGCCCACAACAGTTTAAGGTATGCTATAATTGTGGAAAAGAAGGACATATCGCTCGAGATTGTACGATATCGAAACCTAGTGCAGCGGGGGCGGTGACTCAAAAGGATGTCCCAGAAAAGTCAAAGTCAACGGTTCTTGGAAGAGCGTTTGTCGTGACCGGTCAAAATACGAGGAACCCGAACGAAGTTAGCACGGGTTAGTTAATTATAAATTCTTGCGAAGTTTATACCTTACTAAATACCTGGGTTTCTACCCATTCTTTTATCTCTTGCTTGCGCTCAACGTTTGAACTTGACTACGGAGAAATTAGACTTTGACCTATTTATGGAGACTCGTTAGAGAAACTTTCATTACATCCGTTGTTTAAAAAATCTTGTTTGATTCAAGTTGGCACCATTACCTTACCGTTGACCTTATCTCTTTAAAGATACTTGCTTTTGGGGATTGATTGGTTAACTACTCATCACGCCAAAATTGATTGCTTTTGTAAGGTTGTTAGTTTTCATATTCCTAAGCAAACTCGTTATTCGAACTCAAGCAACCAAACCATCAGTAGTCAAACATTTTCATATCAAGCCATGAAGTCATTCGTTTATTACGGATGTCAAGTTTTCTTAGTCCATGTTATGGATTTGAATAAAGACACGTCGATTTGAATAATATTCTTGTTGTTATTGATTTTTCCGACGTATTTCTGAAGAATTTATTGGCTTACTCCCAAAGTGATATTAAATTTTGTATCGACTTTGAACCCCAGACACAAAACTCATTTCTAAAATCTCATATCGAATGCTCTCTATTGAACTTGAGAGTTAAAAATTCAACTATAGAATTTGGTACATGAGCCTTTATCTTGTGACTTCCTTTGTGGAATTCACCAAGCCGCACTCTCTGTAGGGACGCCATATTCGTGCGATAAGTAAAGCGATAGTGTCATTGTGACGTCTTATCCAAGGTTGAGATATGAGTCACATTGAGAACAACCTAAGTTGTCAGAATCGAAATGCGTAGTTTTTCAGGCTTAGTTGGTTATTATCGGAGATTCGTTGAAGGATATTCTCGAATCGCTATCGCAGAATAGTGACTCGTAGAGATACAAAATTGAATGGAGTAAAGAATGTGGGAAGAGCTTCAAGAACTCAAGAGGAGACTCATTTCAACACACGTTCGACCATGCCATCCTCGAAAAGTTTAACGTGGTACTTGACGTGTTGAGTAGAAGATGATATAAGCACGAAAATACGATATTGTCAAAGACTAATTTCAGATAATTTACAAATAATAGAGATGGAGATGAAAACTCTAGGTACCCACGTGATGATATCTGAGTGCGTGATGATATACGAGTATAATCGATTTTAATCGATAAAGTTAAAGTCATTCAAGCTACACACACGGTGATGAATTTGAAGAAGGAGGTGCAAGAAGTTGTTATTTCAAAAGCGAGAATCGGTAAGGTGAGAAAGCTCAAACCTTCGATTTATTAATCCATTTGAAATTCTCGATCGAATAGGACTCGTGGCCTATAGACTCGTTTTACCACCAAGTACGACGCGTGTTCATAACGTTTTTACGATCGATGTTACGTAAATATGTGGGACGACCCGAACCACGTCATTGAGTTAGAACCGGACGAGATAGCCAAGACTTAACGTCACGAGGAGGTACTGTCAAGATTTTGCAGAGAGGAAAGAATACATGACCCATGTCTGGGGTTATACCATAAATTAAAGTTTTGTGGAGAAACCATGCTATTGAGGAAATGACGGGAGTTGGAAACGAAAATGAAAGCGAGGTATCTTTACCTTTTTCAAACACCAGTACGTCACGTCAATTTCGAGGACGAAATTTCATAAGGAGGGAGGTTCAGTAAGACCTCAAATTTTTTAAATAAAAGGAATTTCCTTTATTTATTATTTTGAAATAGTAAGGTGGATTTGATTAATGTGGTTAGTTATGGGTAAAATGCGCAAATATTTCAAAATAAGCAAGTGGTTATAAAATATTCATTGTTGTTTGGGGAATATTCGTTTGGTCGTGGAATATTCGTCATCGTCGGGGAATATTCGCACGACTTGGCCAGCAGCCATGTGTGGGCCCCATAACTGGAAAAGCGATTGGATGAGGAAAACGACAAAGTTTGGGTGGTTATAAATAACTTGGCGTAGTTGTTACCAATTAAGATCATTGGAATACCCGGTGGTTAAAATACAAGAATACGCGTTGGTTGCACAAAGAGTATTACCGGTATTGCACAGAATTGTTGAATTATTGATCCTTACGTAAGAAGGCACTACTCAATAATTATTACGGTGAAGTTAATTATTCAATAGTTTATTTTATTGATTCAATAATTGCTGCGTTGGTATTTTATATTATTGTTGTTTCAATAATTGTCATCGCGCACAAGATTTCCCATTATCGGATCAATAATTCATATTATTTGAATAATATTATTAGATAACATTATTGGCAATGTCTAGAAAGTTACATCTAAGGAGAGGTTTGGTCACCTAATTGCGCGCCAAGATAAGGAGAGATCCTTATTGGAAAGCCCCCTCTTCCCTGAGAATGTACTGGTCATCATAAATGTGATTACGTAATATTATTTGTGAATAATTAATTATTGGTTCATATGATAAGAAAATATTTATTTTATATGAATATAAATGATGGATTATTTATGTGGTTATTAATGAAGGAATTAATGTTGAGGTGTTTTATCAAGATTTTATCGGATCGAGGTATTAAAAATCAAATCGTGGGTTTTGAGATATATTATGGGGTTATAATTTTTAATCCGATCGTTGGATTGTGGTAATTTTGGGTATGTTATACATACATAAGTTGAGTATATGTCCACAAATTTTGAACCGTTAAAATGCACGAATGATTTGTTGTGAATTTTAAGAGGTGTCGGATTTAAATTAGGTTTATAATTGATTTTGGTGGAAAATTCTAGAATTGAGTGGGCCCCACTTGTGGTTGGTGAAGAAATGTGCTGAATTTTATTTCAAATGTGGTGGGTGGGAATAGTAGCGAGGTAAAGCCATCGGTCAGTTAAAGTTAAGTCTCGCTTGCATAGTGCTAACATTTTCCTATAAATAGAAGGCTAAGTTAGAATTGAAAATCACACCGTAAACAAAGTTTTCTCTTTCTCTCTATATTATTGAGCGATTTTGTGAGTATTTAGATACTTTGAGAGTTCTTTGCTCAAGACAAGTTTCATTCAAAGATCACTTCCACCTTTCCTTCCCAAAATCGATTCTTTGAGGTAAGGGATGTTATTTTCTCTCAAATGATATTAATTCTTCAATATCATTATCTTTGAAATATTGGTTGGTATTTTTATCAAATTTGGAACTTTTTCATGCCGGAGTTACTTATTCATGAGTTCTTATTCACGAAAGTTACTTATTCATGAGTTACTTATTCACTTAGTTACTATTCACGAGTACTATTCATGAAGCGTGAAGATGTTTTTTGTGGAATTTCTATCTTTTGGTGTCTGGAGTTACTATTCACGATACACAAGACTTTATTCACGATATCTGAGACTATTCACGAATCATGGCAAGACTATTCAATAGAAAAATGAAAATTTTTCTTTTCGTCTAAAATATCTATTCCGGATACTAGCTTTGATTGTATCCATGTTTTGATCATTCTTGAATTTTACTTCAAAGTATGATTATTTATGAAGTATTTGTGAACTTCGGATTGTTTAAAGTACGAATCCATAATACTTGTTCTTTTGTTTCAATTGGATTCGTTCTTTAAAAGTATTTTCATCATCCCTCGGTCTTAAATGATGATAGTATTGAATATCTTTGGCCTGTAGTGCAAAGATGAATGATTTCGATGAATATCTTTGGCCTTTAGTGCAAAGATGAGCAGTGTTTAAATGAACACGACCGATCGATGAATATCTTTGGCCTTTAGTGCAAAAGATGAATGTGTTTAAATGAATACGACCGATCGATGAATATCTTTGGCCTTTAGTGCAAAAGATGAATATTTGATTTGAGAAGAATATTGATTGATGTTACGGGGATAAAATATTGATGATGGATTTATTCAATTCTATAGATTATAGTAGATTTCATTCTCTACGTAACTCTTCTATGAATTATTATTTTCACGCGAATATTGATCTCGAAACTTGTTGCCTATTTATCAGATTCTATCGATTTTTCCTCGTTGAGACTAACGATAATGTGTTGTATATTATCTTAGTCATAATATTCTTTATTGGGCTAGTTGAGCTCACCCACTTTTCCTTGTTGTTCCATTTTTCTTCTCGAGAGACGAGATTGTATGGCGAGTACTTAGTGTGGGTATGGAATGAAGGTTCTAGAGAGAGTTGTTTAGTAGTCCTCACCATTTTGTAAAATATTCAGATCAATAAATGTGATGAGGATTTATTTGAGTATAAATATTGTCTGAAGATAATATTTGTATTTAAACTCACAGATTTTATTGTTGTAATAATAAAGTTGTAGTTATTTATATACCATGATTTGGCGACTCGAGAATGGGTTGGATGGAATGGACCTATTTTGGGGCGTCACATCCGCTTCAATCCAATTGATGCACCACAAGTCATCGCATCAGTAATTGCTTTAAACGATTTTGTCGTTGTTGCTATTATTGAAGCTTATAAGCGATTCTCTTTCCTAGGGTTTCGATTTCATTTTTGAAGATTTATCAGATCTCATGAATTTGACGACTCCCAACCGAATCTCTCTCTAGTTTTCTCTCATCGATCGACGACTCGATCGCGTTCCAAATTGATTCAAATCGCCTTTGATTCCCTCGCAATTGATTGAAAGGCGACGGAGGAGAAAAGAAGGAGGAGAAAGTGGCGGTGAAGAGAACGAGGTAGAGGAGTTTAGGATCGATTTTAGGGCTTTCTATGTGCTTGAAGATAATTTAGATCAGATCTGATAATTCTAGCGTAATATTTGCGATTGCCTTGGATCTGAGATTTTGCTGCTTAATATTTGCGTGTAATATTTACATTTTTCGAGTTCTGCGTTAGTTGAATTAGCGGATGGGCTGAAAAATATAATTTGAAATTTAAGGCGTTACTGAGACTTTGAGCCAATTTGGTCCGAAAATTAATTTTTATGCGTCCGCTGGTTCAACTAGCGGATGACGAATTTACCTTTTAAATCTCGGTCCTTAATTTATATAATATATAATTATAATATTATTTGCTCATTTTTTATTTATAGCAAATACATACTGAATCATTTCTCATATATATACATACGGATTAATTAATTAAATTCAATGCAAGCTCACAAATCAAAATTAATGATATAGGTGGTGTTCCTCCTAACCAAGTGGGGTAATATGTGATGTACGTCTTTTGATATAATTAAAGACGGCAAAATTAATGATTTGGCCACTAAAGTTGGCACGTTTTATTGAATACTCAATTGAACTTTTAATTTTTCAAATTAACTTACTGAACTAATTTTTATTTTCAAATTGGTTCATTCGATTAAAAAAGTTGATGAGACATTAAGTTTTTATTTACGTATACCGGCGTGGCAAAAAAAAAAAAATATTGCTTATGTGGCAAAAAAAATCAAAATAGATTTTAAAAATAAAAAAAATAACATTTAAAGTTTTAAAAATAACAAAAACATAATTCTGTTTTAAAAAAACTGATTTTTTTAAAAAAACTGAAATTTTTATAAAACAGACTTTTTTAAAAACAGAAATTTTTTAAAACCGATTTTAAAAAAAAATAGATTTTTAAAAAAAACAGAATTTTTAAAAATAGAACTTTTTAAAAACAGAATTTTTTAAAAATATACTTTTTTAAAAACAGATTTTTTAAAAAACAGAATTTTTAAAAAACGGATTTTTTTAAAACAGAATTTTAAAAAACAGAATTATATTTTTTAAAAATTCTATTTTTTTTAAAAATTCTGTTTTAAAAAAGTTCCGTTTTTTAAAAATTCCTTTTAAAAAAAATTCTATTTTAAAAAAATCTGTTTTTAAAAATTATATTTTTATAGAATTTGTTTTAAAAAAATCTATTTTTAAAAATTCTGTTTTTCAAAAAAATCTGTTTTTAAAAAAAATCTGTTTTTCAAATAAATCTATTTTTTAAAAATCTGTTTTTTAAAAAAAATTTGTTTTTAAAAATATCTGTTTTTAAAAAAAATCTGTTTTTTTAAAAAGTCTGTTTTTAAAAAAAATTAACATGGTTAAATCTTTTTAGTTGAAGAAGAAAAGATATTTTGATTTTTTTGTTTTTGTTTTATTTTATTATGTTTTTGTTATTTTTAAAACATTAAAATGTTAATTTATTTTTTTTTTAAAATCTGTTTTTGATTTTTTTTTGTCACATAAGCAATATTTTTTATTTTTTTGCCACGTCAGCGCCACGTAGATAAAAACTTAACGTCTGTCAACTTTTTTTAACGGAAATGACCCAATTTGAAAATAAAAATTAGTTCAGTAAGTTAATTTAAAAAATTAAAAGTTATTCAATAAAACGTACCAATTTCGATGACCAAATCATTAATTTTGCCAATTAAAAACTCACTTTAATGACATTTTGGCATTAATCAATGGAGTATATATGGCTGCGGCTGGCACACCGTAATGACATTAATTGGCCTTCCAAAATCTCGTATTAAGAATTTAGGTAGTACTGCCTCATACATGGGAACATAACATTCACCAACTACTCAGCAATAATAGATGATCATTAGAATCAAATAATATAGTAGTACTACTCTATCAAGGTAGCATTCGTACGTACAAGTTATTATAATTTCACTACAATTGCTAACCCATGTTTTCACTTCCTTTGTAATACTTTACCCCCGTTCCGTTCCCAATAATTTTGACTTCTAAAACTTAATTTAAGATATTTTTAAATTCAAAATTAAAATGACTCTTTAAATATTATAAAATAATAAAATTTCAATACTTTTTAGATAACTAACTTAATTATAATATTTATCATTGTATTAATTAAAATTAAAATAATCTAAGTCAATTTTCAATTTAAAATTTTTTTGAGTTGACTTTAAATCTCGAGGGAGAATGAGAATCCCTTTTACTAACAGGGTGATTGATAAAACTGAATGAAATAGTTCTGAATGTTTAAGTAATCTGAATGAAGCATAATTCTGAATACTGAATAAAAAAAGTTGTTCGATAATTAACATGTCTGAAACATCTTAATAACAAATTTTTATTATTAATTTTACCTTTTTAAAAAATTCAAAATTGTTGTAAATTTATTTAATATTACTTAATATAATAGTTAATATATATTGTAAAAAAAATTAAATATAAAATACTTCATTAAGAAAAAAACTACACTTGAACATTCAAATTTCAAAATGTGGTGATTCAAATTATTCGACGCGTTTTTTATTCAAAACAAATATACTGAATAACTGACCGATTCAACCATTCAGCTTCATTCAGCTATAAACAAACACCCCCTAAGTCTCTGGTGTCGCGCATTTAAACGATTTAGTTATAGTATCAAAAGGACAAGCAGCTTGAGCTTGTTTAAATATGCAAAGTTATTCGAGTCTTTTTTATTCTTTTCTTTCCCCTGTTGGGGCTTGATTTTATGGGCCCAAATAATTTGGTGAGTCACGCAACTACGTGGCAAAATATTTCAGTCAGGAGGCTTGATTTTAAGGAATCTATAATTCCTGATTGTATTTGATCTCTAATTCCTAAGGAAAGAATCAGGATTAAATTTGACTTCCTTTCTTTAAGGAGATTGACTCATATCCTAGTATGGTAGTTACTATGAAAAGGAATTCTATTCCAATTCGAGGACACGACGATAAAGGTGGTGTAAGGAACTATAAATACAAGATTATACCCTATTACACATGTATGATCCTCACACTAGAGCAATTATATACCTTCATTGTTGACGTTTAATCTGGTATATTCTGATTCTCACACCGGAACTATCCCCAGCAGCCCCGGTCATCAAGCTTTTCGGACGTGATGGTTCTTCACAATGCAGATTTTCCGCTCGTTGTTTAGTGATTTTATGGTCGGTCAGATTTTGGCGTTAACATTGATGCTAGAAGGATGGTCTTGTTCTAATTTTGAATTAATTGTTTCTCTTCAGCACAACAACAAAGTTGGCGGAGGAAGAAATATTTTTTGCCATAAATTTTCATAGCGATTAAAGAGGTTACGACATGTTTGAGTTAGAGTTAGAGGTTTGTGCATAGGTTCAGTGAGGCATTAGTAGGGTGGTTGCTTGAGTAACGGAGTTGAGTCGATTCATTTTGGGTGGTCGGCTGCGAATGGCAGATGAAGGACAGACATTGACGTGCATTGAATATCTTTATACAAACTAAGAAGATCTAAAAAGAGGATCGGGTTCAAGAGTAACTGGGGAGGGGGCAATAATTGTTATCAAAATTTTATTTTAGGTGGTCTGTGCATGAATGGCGGTTGAAGGATGTACATTTTCGCAGTATCAATATCTTTATACAAACTAAGAAGATCTAAAAAGAGGATCGGGTTCAAGAGTAACTGGGGAGGGGGCAATAATTGTTATCAGAATTTTATTTTAGGTGGTCTGCTGCGAATGGCAGTTGAAAGACAGACATTTACGTGCATTGAATATCTTTATACAAACTAAGAAGATCTAAAAAGAGGATCGGGTTCAAGAAAGGGGGGGGGGGGCAATAATTGTTATCATCTTGAATTTTGTACCTAGACGGTTCGTCGATTATAGAGATAGTTAATGGTGTTTTCAGGTAGGGATTCCGATGATAATGACATCAGACAATGGATAACTGATGCTAAATTCAATGTTCGGGTAACTCTTGATGGTTCTAGACATTCAATAACAGAAGAGGATCCTATATCAGTGGAGTTCGAATGACTCACTTTAGGGAGATATATTTGGCTCAATTCAGATCTATTTAAAATGTTTTTCGGGAAGAACAAATTTCTCTCGAAAGGATAAACGTTCTTCGGGAAGGACAAGTTTCTTTCGAAAGGATAAACGTTCTTCGGGAAGGACAAACGTTTTCCCGAAAGGATGAATGACAAGTTTTTCCAAAAGGATAAATGTTCTTTGAGAAAGACAAGTTTCTCCTGAAAGAATAAATGTTCTTCGGAAAGACCAACGTCATCCTGAAAGGATAAACGTTCTTCGGAAAAGACAAGTTTCTCTCAAAATGATAATGTTCTTCGAGAATAACAACATTCTCTCGAAAGAATAAATGTTTATCGTGAAGGACATGTTTCTCTCGAAAGGATAAATGTTGTTTGGGAAGGACCAATTTCTCTCGAAATGATAAATGTTCTTCGGGAAGGACAAGTTTCTCCCAAAAGAATAAATGTTCTTGGGGAATGACTTCTTCTCCGGAAAGGATAAACGTTCCTCGGGAAGAACAAACATTCTCCAAAAAGGATAAATATTATTCGAGACGGATAAACGTTCTCCCAAACGGATAACATTGTTTGGAACAGATAAATATTCTCCTGAACGGATAACGTTCTTCGGAACAGACTAATGTCCTCGAATGAACAAACATGAATCTTCCAGGACTACACGTCCTTCGGGTAAACATCCTTCAGTTGACGTCCTCAATGACTAATTGATATATTTTCCTATTTTAAGTTCTTTAAAAAAAGAGAATGGCGGCAATGTTGAGGCCTGATTTTGTGGTCCCGAACAATTCGGTGAGTCATGCCACGTGGCAGGATATTCTAGTCAGAAGGCTTAATTTTAAGGAATCTATAATTCCTATTTACTCCTATCCTATTATGGTAAAGGTGGTGTGATCAAATATAAATACAAGGTTATACTCTATTGCACATGTATGATCCTCACACGAGCAATTATATACTTTTATTGTTGACATTTTTGACATGTACTGATTTTCACAGCGAAATTATATCTGGTGGCCCCAGTAGTCAAACTTTCAAAAATGTGATGGTTTGATGATTTGTTTGTGCAAGTTTCGCTTGTTGTTGGTATTTTGCGGCCGGTCAAATTTTGGTGTTAACACCCCCAAACCCTTGTATTCCAAGCAAATAACGGGGTTATATATACTGCCTTAACATAAGTGGATCATGGCCAAGTTTTAAGGATATTTATTGTTGAGAGCATAATGGGAGGAGTAGCAGCATCCAGGCAGCACATAGTAGAATAACTAGTTAACTTTAACAGGGATAAAATTAAAATAATAATCTTTTCATGACAATCACTATAGAAAATTGTCTTAAAAGAAGGATCCACATCCAACCACTATGTTCAAACCTTAAGGGGCCAATATGTTACCAAGAAGCACAAAATATTACTTCAAACAACCGTGCCATCATATGACAAAGGTTTATTTGACTTATAAGGTCTTTCAGTTCTTCCTCCCTTCAGCCAATATAATGTGGTACCCATGTCTGCATTGTCACCAAGAAAAACCTCATTAAATAATTTGAGAAACATGAATAGAAACCTAAAAAATGTAGAAAACTGGGGTTAACAGTCATGATAAATTATGCTGGCAAACTGACGTTGATTTAAACGGTGCACTGGTCGCTCCAACAGGTGTATTAAAGGCAACTTCCTGAAATGGGCCAGCCATCTTGCCACGTGGAAACCATCCTAGGTCCCCACCTTTCTTGCCTGATGGACACTCTGAATATTCTGCTGCAATCTGAAAAGACAAATACAAGTCCACAGAACCATGTCACCTTCAATGTTATGAAGACCATCTCCCAGTTACAAATCCAAATAAGGAAGTCTTAGGTAGCTTTGGATTTTTAACTATGTATATTTTAGGCAGAAAGTCTAGGGGGACCGGGGTAGTGACCGGCCGGAAAATTGAGGGTGACCGGGGTAATGACACCTAAATCACTGCATTTTGTAAAAATTTCAGTTCTAATAAATCACATTAATTATTTTGTAGTCAAAAGCAAAAAAAAAATAAAACATCCGGCCGGTCACTACCCCGGTCGGAAAACCCCGGTCCCCCTAGAAGTACTGTATTTTAGGTGGCAATGTCACCATTATAGACTAAAATACAGTTTGCACACTAAAGTTTGTAAGGTTGTTGAGGTTGCACCTCAATGTTTAAAACGTATCTAAGTGCACCCTAAAGTCCTTTTCGAAGTTTTAACCGGTTAAAAGTGAGGGTGCATTTTATTTAGCGGAAAAAACTTTGGGATGTATTTTGACCAATTTAAACCTCGGAGGGTGCATTTTATTTAGCAGAAACAAACTTTGGATTGCACTTAGTCACTTAGATGCGTTTTAAACTTTGGGATGCAAATCTCAACGACCCTACAAACTTTGCAATGCAAACTGTATTTTTTTCCACTTATATTACCGGTAGCTTTGTGCATGACATTTCAGCACTCATAATTAATCTTTTTCTTGTGTATAGACAAACGGAACATGGTACACCAGTTTGCTTTTGGTAGTTTATTAATAGTTCCATATTGTTCATACGTGTTATATTGTCAGTCTTAAATATAATGAACACATTCAGGACACTCTCCCTCTCTAAGCATAATGATCAAATTCATGGGTAGAGGTGTCAAATTTAAAATAAGAAAACATGGATACTGTTTGGACCGTCAAAAAAGGAACGCTGGCCCTTGCGAAGTTTGCACAATCTAGGTGTTTAAATCACTGAGTTTTTCTTATATAGAAATGAGATCATTTCATTGTCTATTCAAGGTCCATTAGATGTAGTGCTGCTATGTCAAAATTTAATAGCGGAAGCATACTTTTTAGAAAAAGAAAGAACTAAAAAGTTTACCAAATGAATACTCTAATACAACAATGGTGAGGACAGTCTGCTAGGTTTACCTTTGCAAATTCAGCTGGTGGAACCTTATCTCCGTTGCTTAGCCAGCCATCTTGCAGCTTCTTGTATGCTTCATTAATCTTTCCTTGCTTCTCGCATAAAACATGCCTAGCTGATCACATTCCAGAATTGAACAGGAGATGAAAAACAATGACAAGATGCATTCAAAATAACATAAATCATTATCAAAATTAGGCCAAGGCTAAGAAGAGACCTTTGACATATGTGCAGGTGCCGAGGCCATCTGCTGCCTTCCCACCTTTTCCTTTTCCCTTTCCAGCAGCATCATCACTACTGCCTGCTGCTTGTTTTCCCTTACCCTTCCCTCCTGCTGCCTTTGAGTCTTTTCCCATAGCTACTGAAAACACCACGTACAAATAGACCTTGATAAAAAGACAAGGAAAGAATACAGATACCGCTGGAAAAGATATATATATATATATATATATATATATATATATATATATAAAAGTATATGTATATATATGCTAGGAAGTATGTAATCAATCAAAGGTAAGAACACTATAAAGACAACTATCAAAAGGATGATAAATGCACTTAATATATAGAAGAGAACACTTAGCACGAGCAATTTTCTTGTAAATTAAAAAAGACTAGAAAGCTCAAAGGAAGAACAAGTATAATAGTTGTGCCAAAGTATCATTCACAGGGAGTTCTCCATCAAATTCAAACTCAACAAGCTCAGAGGCCAAAGTATCCCATATCCAGTAATTCCCAAAAACCTATAAATTTGGTTGTACAGACATAATTTATTCCAATTATGCAAATCCCCCAAGCTTCATCCAAACATAAAGTCTATACATACACATATATTAGGAGTACTATTTCCTTATTTATATGTTGATGAATTCAAACATACCCAGATGCAGAAATCCATTTGTATAATAGGTGGAAGTTTAAGCAGTTGTATAACCACGAATGAACCATATACACCAGTATGAAAGCAAAGAAACGAAACACGGAAGCTTAAACCGATAAATATAGATTTACTGCAGAATATGAAAATGAAAATAAAAATGAAAACAAAGAAAAAAAAGTATAGGGAAGAAGTAATCACCTCGAAATCGAAATTCGACCAACAATTTTGACAAAAAGAAAAACTGAGAAAATGTCTGCGAGCGAGGGCTCTTCCGCAGCCGCAGGACTGCAGTTTTTTTATGTATTGTAGTCATCCACTTCTTCCACTCGCAATTACACATTTGCCCTTCCTTCCCATCCTGTCTCCTGATATCAGAATTATCGTAATCAGCCAATCACCGTTTGATTGCTTTTAAAAGTTGATTGTAACACGTCTGTCCCACCTCAGAAGATAGAAAAAAAAAAATTGTATATAAAAAATTAAGTTATTAATAATAATATTTTTAATTATCACCTTTTGAATGAATCAGTGATGTGTGATGAGATAAGATGATTCAAAAAAATATTATTGAACTAGTATGTTCCATTGATATTCAATCATGGTATGTATATTTGTAAAAAAAACAGAGTTGATATTCAATCATTCTTAAATGAATTAAAAAAAAAAATAAATTAAACTGTTGAGTAAGGCTTGTTTGAATGAATTTTAAATTGAATTTAAAAAAATATTATTGTTTCAGACTAAAAATTTGACCTGATTTGTTTCGGTATGTATATTGGTATGCTCCATTGATATTAAATTATTTTTTGAAATTTTACAAAAAAAAAAAATAATTAATAAAAAATTAATAAGCCTTTTGAATTTATTAAATGTAAATTAAACATAATTGGAATATAATGATCTTTTTATGAAGGATAAAGCTTCATTCCGTCAAGGAAAAGGGATAATTAAAGATTCGCTCTAAATAGATGTCCAATCCAGTCCGAGGAGATGGAGATGCAACTGAGCTCAAATATTTTTAATGAATTTCCAGTAGTATACTTATTGTGAATGTCAAACCCTGTACTTACGTTACAACAAAATTAATTTAAATTCCCCTTTAAGCTGTAGGGAGAAAATTAGTCGATCAATTCCTTTGATGAAAATAAAATTAGAAACAAATCTAATCTAATAGCTATCACATATCAAACTGGGAACTGGGAAGCTGAGAACAGACGACCAAGATTCAATGGACAAAATAAAATTGCTAACTGAAAATTTGGTTCAGGGGCACATTATAAAGACTCTAAAATCTTTGTACAATGGGCAATGGCCGTAATTTACAAGTCACTTAACTATCTGTGAAAGACTTTCAAAAATTCGATTTTTTGATTTTTATCTTTGCATCAAACACCGATTTTTCGATTTTTTAATAATTTTCAGTACCGGTTGCGGTAATGAATTTTTTGGATTCGGTAAAAACCGAAATACCGAAAAAAAAAACGAATGATGTCTGCTAGAATTAATGATGTCTGACAAATCCATTTATTGATAATTCATTTCTAATGAGCCTGTAATATCAAAGTCTTACAAAACTAAAATGACAACCTGCTCATGTATGAACGGACCAACCCCAGTACCCCACCCTAGCCGAAAACATATTTCATTCTACTTCCGTTTTTAAATTAAACAAACTAAATTATTTTATTTTATTAATTTCTTAAAACAAATGTACAATAAATTTATTTTTATTTATTTTTCAATAATTATAATTATTTGTATTATAATTTACAATTAAATAGGTTTATAGTTATTTTTAATTTTAAAATTTTACAAATTAAATTAAATAAGTCACATATATCTCTATTATTGATGGATATTCTGTTAATAAAAGAAGTTTACTTCATAAAATATAAAAATTTTAAAGATATACATTTTTTTTTAAGTAATTAATTTTTTGCAATGACATGATAATATAATTGTGAACTATAGATCAGTTCATACATGATCTGCCTTTATACACAAAACTAAAATGACAGCCTGCTTTCACTACTTTATCGCAAAAGACTAGAATTAATGAACGAGGAGCAAAAAACTTAATGCAAAGCAGTCATGATAGGAGACTAAAAGTGCATAACATAGCAGGTTAATTATTATTTATTTTTCTTAGTTTTAAAAAAAATGTTAATATATTAAAAAAAATTATTTAATTTTTATTATTTATTAATAATTACATATATCACCATGCATGCAGTATAACCGAAAACCGAACGGAAAAACCAGTACCGAATTTGTACCGAACCGGTAAGGTACCGGTTTTGGTTCTTGTTTTTGCGGTAATTTCGGTTCGTTTTTTTTACCAATGAGCACCCCTATATGTGAACCTGTTCCAGTATCTCTCTTTTTCTTTTTACCCCCCAGTAAATATCTAAATAAGCCTTGGGTTTGAGGGATCCTTTTGCCTTTCATCTTTTACCCAAACTTGACTTCTATTAACATCTACTAGTCCGAGTCAGAATCAGACAACGGGATCTGATGAGCATCTTTTGGTTCTTCATCTGTCATGGTAGGAAGTTTATATCGGTTTGAACCACGTTCTGGACGAGGCCTTCGCTTTTCCCTGACCTTGTCATCCTGAAAAAGTACACAAGGAAAGCTAGTCAAAATAATTGGCCAAGGATAGAAAAGTTAAATGCAATAATATATATATATAGAATATACCTACGCAACAAACTGATAGCAGTTATTGGAGTCCTATGTCGTACTTGCACATAATGGCCTAACCTATAATGATACCGGATGTTCCAAGTACATCAAGAAAAAAGAGTAGAAAAGTCAAGAGGAGAGTGAAAAGAGAAAGATTAGAAGATAAAATCCAAAATCACAAATCTTGGGAGGGAGAGAGGGGCACGGTTATGGTGCTTCGCTTCAATATGTTCTGGGAAGACACGTGGGTCTGGGAGGTATTGGCTTGACAGGTATTTGAACCCAAGAACTAAATTTCTCCCACTTAGGTAAAGCATTGGTGAGAGTATTCATCCTACTCCTGATGGCTTAGAACTTTGCTGGTGTGTATGATCAACAGGATCACATCTTAATTCGAAAAGTTAACAAACATGGGAAATAACTTCAATACAACACAAATACTCTTGTACAATTTCTACAAAGATTACATTAAGTGAACAGATCCTTTATGGATGTATGTATTTACCTTAGCAATTATATAGCTTAATATTTTATCTTAATTAACTTAAGGATTTTAACTGATCATAGCGGTTGCCACCAATTCTTTGGTACTCCACAATTTATTTTAAAAATACAATTTTTTTTTTTATTTTAAATTTATGAGTTAAATCACTTCCTTTCAAAATATAGAGTAAAAACCCTTGTTTTCATCATTAAAATTGGAGCAACAAAATCACTACACATCAAGATGATCATTATTATTGATTCAAATAGCTAAAGAGTAAAAAGACAACAATGATGCTCCGTGCACATGTCATTGTTATGATAATTATTAGGGCACTCTAATTCATATTTGTTAGCTCTATGGAGAAATTATATAAACACTTAAAAGAATTCCTTCACAACAATTATCCAAGATGTTACTCATGAACACAAACATCTAAAAAGTATCGACTAAGAGTCTAAATCAGTTTTTTAGTTTTGGTACTGAGTCTTCCATCACATGGCAAACACGTGCTTGGAAGTGTACGAAAAACTTCAGTGTCCAAAACAGAAAATGAACTTCTTTGTGCGATGATAGAAGGAATATGAGTGCCACAGTAAAACAAAAACAAATGGATTGCCCTTACCCCAACTCAAAAGCACCATAATGTTTTAACAAAAATTTGCAGAGTTCTTGAAACAAGTTGTAGATAGTTTCCCAACCTTGCATCAGATAATCATAATGTGTTTTTGACAACGGAGGCTTTTTTGCTAGTGGAACTGCAATTTGAAGTGTGGTGGTAACGGGTAAATTTTAAAGAATTAGCTGCAAACTTAACTAGTATAGAATAATAAGGCTAGAAAAGTAGAAATAGGCAGTATCTAGTACTGAATATATGAATAGCAAAGAGAAATTTAAGATGCATTTATAAAACCACAGGCAACAGTCTTAGTATGTAACAATTTTTTTTTATCAAAACTGCCACCAAAAGTAGAGGATCATGCTAAAGACAAAATCAAAAGCAATCATGTAGCAATTTATATATGTAAATAGAAACAGCGATTTAAAGAAGATAATGACTGAAAAGAAAAAAGTCAATAGAATGTAACTCCATTTCTATCAAATAAAGGAAAAGGAATTCAATACAATAATTTTGCCATGTAGAATTTCATGCATCCCGTGTTTCTGTTAAAGATAAAATACAGACAATAGTGACAAAAATGATTTTTTAAGTAATGAAAACAAAAGATAAAAAGAACAATTCAAAATCCAATTACTATGACTAAATGCACATTACATTATGGCTAAAGGAATAGTGTTTACAGAAGTAAGATGGATATTTCCTTAGCCAACCACTAACCTCTGAATTTGGATGTCTTGAGTTCTTTGACTCACTCAGATTGGTTGCTTGACTTCTCCACAGCCAAATACCACCGAAAGACATTAATGCTCCCAAAAGCAAGATTGGTCCCATCCTTGGATCACCCAGGAGATCACAGATTCCAGTAGTAATACTGATGATTCGATGCTTCAATCCCATGCCCGAGGAAAGAATCTTCTCAGTACCACTTGACCAAGTAGGATCTGCATCCTCAGGAACAAGCTCAGGAGTTTCTGTTCTCTGCATTGGGATGAACAGCGCTTAGGATCAAGTGGCTGTTACCACTTTGAAATTCGGCAATAACATATTTTGAAGAGAACATGAACGTAATCAAAGTTCTCAATGATTCCTATCCTGAGCCACTCTGGCTTATAAATGCTCAGAATTATGGCCTCCAATATCTGACTGATACCAACAAGGCATCTCCTGCTCTAGATAAAGTACAACCACTGATATTAGTAACAAGTTGATGAGTTTTTACTAATTAATATGATCAAAAAGGTTGTGCCACTAAGGTAGTGTTTGATTACCTCTTCTTGGCCTCACCTCTTTTTCGAGCCAACCTCTTTTTGGCTCTTAAAAAAAAGAGAGAGAATGAGGAAAGTCTTTTTAGAAAAAGAGGCTCCCTGTTACTTTTTTACCCTCACTATTCTAATTTCATTTTTAAAAAATTTCACTTCACTTCTCTCGCTACACCACCACCACCCCAACCCACTACCACCCACCACCCACCTCCCACCCACCACCATCATCACCATATTTTATAATAATCAAGTAAAATTGTCATAATTATTATTATGTTTTATTAGACTTGAAATATTTTACTAGTTATACATTGCTGGTAATTTTATTTGAATTAATTATTTAATATTTATTATATTTTTATCCTCACCCTAGTTAATATAAATTGATATAAGGGTAAGTTGTATTCAAACAAACAATAAAGATTGGTTATCAAACAACTCTTTTACATTTAAACCCAAAAAGAGCCTCTATTTTAATAAGCTCTTATTACACAATTTTATCAAACACTACCTAAGTAACTAGAAAGCTAATCAGAAGAGAGGAAAAAAGAGAGTAAATTTTTAACATAAGCAAAAAGAATTAGCAAAAGGAAAAATATTAAACAATAAAGAAAAAAACTATAAGGAAAAAAATAATAATAATTTTTTGACATAAGAAAAAACTTTTCAAAAAATGACTGACGGTAAATTTTCACAACTTCTCTGTTTCAATGATGCATGAAACAAAATATCAATCCTCGGTGCAAATATTTCTTAAATTTAACTTACAAAAAAGGGAATATCCCTAGAGTCACCATCTTTGATTACGTGAGAGATCCATTGAATAATCTGTAGGCAAATACATAAGATTGCAAAAGAATTAAGTGAGTCATCAAGAATTTTGAATTGTGCGTGCAGTCTTGCTCATAGAGAACAAAAATGCCTTAAAAATACAATATAAAGTTCTTTACAGCATCAAAATGAGGAAAGGAACTTCAGATATTATCACTATTTTCAATATAGAGAGAACTTCAAACCTGTTGAACTTCATCTGACCCATTGTAATGTGCCACAAGTTGGGATGTAGGATCGATATCCTTTGCAAGAAATGTAGCCAAATAATTTTTTGGATCTTTTTCAATTTTCTCAATATCTTCAGTACCATTCCTTGCGAAACGTATAATAATTAACTTTGGAACATCTCTTAAATCCCTCCTAGGCCCACAAGTTTCGTAGTTGTACTCTGAATGAATGTAGAAGAGACAACGCCTCTGGATAAGAAAAGGTTTAAGGGTTATTTAATACACAACACCTGATCAGCTGATAATAAAAATAGGGTTGTAGAGAATGCTTAAACATGCAAATCTTCCATAAAACAAGACTCCAAGAAAAAACAAGACTGCACCCACCACTAAAGAGAGCACGGAACATAGAGCAAATTTTTCGATAATGATTATAAGGAAAAAAGCCTCATCAAATTATGCATATAGTACATGTTATTCAATAAGAAAACTTGACACCAATGTATGATTGAGCCTGACATATCCGGTTGTACGTGACCAGTAAGAACCTTCAGATATATTCTTTTATAGCATGGTTGCCTTAATATGCTATGGTATCCTATCTTTTGGATACAAATTCAGATTCTATTTATATCAACCACACTCATTATTCCTAAATACTATATTTACAACACATGTTTCGGTGTGTGACACGGATTTTAAGAAGTGGCAAAAGTATATTTAAATACTATATTTTTACAATATTTATAATATAATTGAATTTATAACAGTTGAAGATATGAAAATGAACAGATATTCTTAAAATATAATATCGATATATGTTTTCGGAACGTCTTAAAATGCATGCCTAACATTCCAAAAAAACAGTTGCACATAATGCGAGACAGAGGGAGTACATATATAAACACCTACAAACAAGAGTGAAGAGAAAAAGAGCGCGAGAGCCTGCTCTACTAAGCAAAAAGGTATATTTTAAGATCGCCAAATTTAACACATTATTGTTTTTCATGAGAAGACTAAGAGAAGCTTAATATAAGGAAGTCAATCTATATGTAATTTGGCCCAACTATAGGAACTGAAACCAGTAACTTTGACATTATTCCTAAAGGCCTCTGCCATTTCTCCCACCCCTTGGGGTTCAAACAAGATGTATAAAGCCAAATCGATATACAATTAAACACGTGTCAAAAGACTCAAAACCAGACACTGGCACTTAGGTCCATGTAAATAGCATACATATTATTTTTATACATGTACAAAAATATGAAGAGAGTGCTATATCAAGAATCAAACAATAATTTATGAAAGTCATATTTAGAGACTGGTTCCATCATCTGAAGGCTTACTGAAGCTTAATGAAAGCTCCTGAATTAAAATATGCAAGAATAGTAGGCTTTCGAAACAAAGTTCAACTAACAGAGATTTGTTTATTGTTAAGAATTTACAGAAGCATATTATTATTTGAATTAAACATGTGTAATAGAAGATTACAACTAAGCAATAACAACATTAATAATGAATAATAACCAAGAAAAGCCACTAACACTTTGCACTTCTCCATCAAGCCAAGTAAATGTCAGTCGTTTTTCCTTCAATGTAATTGCAGCTGTATCATCACCAACTGTATCTCCATCATTTGATAGCATATCTTGGACCCTGCGTATGGTCTTTGACCATATGTAATTTATGCCATTGGATAAACCAGAAGAATATATTCCGAAAGACACAGTTGTTAGATACTAACAAGTATGTTGCATTCTGTGCAGGATCTGACCAATCACTGATTTAAAAAACATAAGATTTTTTAGCTTCTTTACTAGGCAACAACTTCCCTCATCTTTCTTTTTTTTTTTAAAATCAAAAAAAAATCTCACTTCACTAGCGTTTCCTTTCGCATTAAATTTATCTCAGCATGGTTCTGTTCAAAGTTAATTACATTATGGACGTATATTATAACTTTTCTTAAGTTGGTATATGATGACTATGGGGTAAGATATTCACATGTTATTGTCTTCCCCATGCTCTCACTCAATCACTCTATCTCTCTCTTCCTTGTACAGATAACTGAAGATGCAGCAAGAACGAAAAACCAACCACCATAACTGGAGCCTTTCATCCGTGTGATTCCTTCACACAAAAGGTGTCCATGTGGACAGTGCTAATGCTTGCAACTGGCAAGAGTTGCAACCCATGTCCATACAGTGTCTGACCTCATTCCTGTCAGCCCATTGACCTTGTCTATTATAGTATAATTCCCTCTTCTGTCTGTCATTGTTGGCTAGTAGTCTTTTGGATTTCTTAAGCTTTTACCTCATGCCAAAGTTTCACACCTCCAAGGTTGTCAACATCCGAGATTCCAGATTGGCCAAAGAATAGATGGACAGGCATTTCTTGGTGTTCCAAATCAGGTAGTAAATATTTACATGGAATATGATATGGATCAACTCTTTTTCACATGAATAGAATTTAGTGAAAAACTACTGATGTTTTATTATTTATTTATTTTTAAGAAAAATCTGATAATGAAACTGATTAGAGATTTTTATTTTTATTTTTAATAAGGAAGATGTTTTTTGATAATTATGTCACTATGTATTTTGCTTCTTATCCAGTATTCTGCAAAATAACCAAATACACGAGGGAGTAAAGGTAGAAAGACATTTTGTTTTATCTACGGAGAAAGAATAAAAATAAATATGCTACAAGTCAACTCTGTAATTTTTAGGTGCATAAACTTTTGAGAAGATAGTAGTGTAATGAGCTGGGAGAAAATATGTAATATTTTCATTAGCATAGAAGAGTCTAGATGTCTTGTTATAATAAAAGAGTCTCGGTGTCTATTTTTCAAAATGATAGTAGACTCTTCTATGGTAATGAAGAAGAGAGTTGCTAACATTATAAGGACACCTTAATGAAATTTTAAGGAAGAGTAATTCATGTGCAACATTCACCTGATCCGCTAGGTACAAGTGACGAAAAAAAAGTGGAAGTATAGAAAATAAGTCACTCTCCTTTGATTGGTGCAAGGGATGGAGAAGTTAAACACTCAGAAGGTCCATTTAATAGAGTGCCATTCCCTCCCTCCCTCCCAAATCATTATGTAGTTTACATGTAAGAACTTATAGATGCCTTAATAATTTAGCTAAAATATTTTCAGATAATAGATATCAAGTAGAGCTCCGTGATTAATACAACCAGGGAAAAGGAGCTTACGTCACGCATTTTGTCAAGTTCCAAGCTTTGCCTTCCAGCGAGAACAACACAATACCAAATTATGATATCAGTTCCAGCTCGAGAGTAACCTCGGGGATCGCAACCTAGCTCCTTGGATGTCACACTCCTCAGTTGAGGAAGCTCTGAAAGAAAGTAAAGAAATCAAGGAAGGCCCTTTCTCACAAATTACTTGCTTTTGAAAAGCTCTTTCTTCCAGATCTATGATATAGTGATAGTGCACAGCCACTAGGTGATCGTCATAAATATAAAAGCCACCAAATAGAGTTCTTTTATTGTGGACCAATAAATATTTAAGCGGTAACTGCGAAAGTGTCCTCCAAAGTTTCACAAAATTTCATTTTTATCCCCAAAGTACCAACTTTCTCAATTGTGTTCCTTCAAGTTTAGTTTTTTTACAAAACTATTCCCTTTTAACATATTGATGAAATTATAGGTAGGAATCCTTCACATATATGTCCAAAATTATAAGTAATTATGTTATTAAGTATTGACATTTTATATAAAGTATATATTGTTGTATTCATACGTTTGAAATGGGTCAAATGTGTATTCAACTATATAAAAAACAATTTTGGACCTATAATTTCACTAATATATTAAAAAGGAACATTTTTGTAAGAAATTTAAACTTGAAGGAACACTATTGAGAAAATTGATACTTTGGGGCTAAAAGTGAAATTTTGTGAAACTTTGAGGGACACTTTTGCAGTTAACCCAATATTTAAATTCCCCATTACAACATAGAACAAACCTGACATCAGGTATTTGAACTAGAACCTTTTTCGAACAAATTTTTTTCTCAATGAGTATTAATATTCGTTTTCCTTGAAAACCTAGAACTTACACGGCTTACAGCTCATAACCATTATTTTTGAAACTACTATAAACAGAAAGAGCACATTTTAGTTTTAAGAAGAAGGGTTGAACAGCACATAAACATAGAAAGAATCCTAAATATCTAAAAAAATATAACATGAAGCAAAGCTCCCCAATCTTTCTGGGGCAGAATGTGATAGGTTCAAGATTGAAAGACACAAGAAATTTAAATATTTTGCTCTGTACCAAGAGAAAACAACTGAGCTGAATATTTCAAGTCAGTCTTATATTCTGATAAATTACTATCTCTAGATTGAGGAAGAGAGCAATATGTCCTAATGTTTATAGGAGTTTTCAGTCATTTACAAAAGCTGGGCTTCATCTAGGTGCTCAAAAAGTTTGGCTTGCCTATGTCTATACTTGGGCTAGCTTGAAAGTTGAAAGATTTAAAAGTTCCAAAACAAATAAATGCTTTCACTAAACAATAAAGTCTTATATCTTCTAGTGATACTTAATAACACTTCTTGATCCCAAGTCCAACCCACTATATATATGTTGCATTTCCTTTTGTTTGATGAATTTATGGAGATCTTAGCAACATTTCATTAACATCTTTTACGACTTACCCAAGTCTTATTAATGTCTTGATGCATCTTCCTTGGGTAAGTTCTTAACAGCTTTTACGGACTTGAAGATAGGCCATATTGTGCTCCATTTCTGTTCTGATCATGCTTGACTTGTAACAGATTGCAACTTACTTATCGAAAACACATATAAAGCAACTACCCTCCACCCCAAGATGAAAGTCTATATTTTCATTCTTCATAGAACACAAGGAGTCCATTTTCAGAAAATAGACTAAAAGTATTCCCTCCATGATTCCATCCCAAAATAAATAACCTGGTTTCCATTTTGAGATGTGTCCCAATAAAAGTGACTTGGATTTTAAAATCCATATGCAATGAATATAATTTGACTATGTTATTCTTGTTAGAAAAGTTAAAGAGAGAAATTAAATTATTTAGAAGAACTCCACCATTCCTCCTAAATAAGATTTTTTGCTTTAAAGGGATAATGGGAAGCAAATATGTTGTCTTGGTTAAATACCCACATTCTTAAACAATGTGCCCATGAAAAACACCATATTTTGGAATGGAGGAATAAAATACTTTTACCATATCCAATAGTTCTAGTAAGTAACCTAAGGAAAGGAATCGGAGGCCAATATACATCACATATTCACATAATTATAAGTTTTTATAAACATCTCATTAATCATCAATTGACAAGGTCCATTATATTGCCAACAGACAACTTGCACACTAATTAAACTTGTTCCAGTAGCAGCTATGCAATTATTACAAAACCCAGGACAAGGGTCTATAATCTATAGCTAAACACTTGAAAACAAAAGGAATTACCTTGATGCTTATTCTGTTCCATGATATTTATGAGCCATGTATTGTTCATAGATCCTGCAAATACCAAGTGCAAGTTAGCTTTACATGTTACACAACATAGTTATAATTATGTGAATATATGTATATGTGAGTGTTGAGTGTGTGTGAGCAACAAAGAGACATCAAACAAGAAAAGAACAAGAAACACACCATGATACACAACAGGGTTGACACCAGGATCTTTCAAAAATATGATGGCAGGGGCAGATTCCACGCCAAACCTGATGCAAAGAATTTGGACATAGTCAAACACTATTTCAGCAGAAAAATGAAGCATTGAATCAATCTTTCGTAATTCTGGGGAGGGCGACTGTTTAGGGTCATCAACAAACTTATACATTAAGTGTCAGGTATGCAGGTTGCAGCAACTTATATTCATAGTTGTTAAGGCGCCGCCTAGGCGTCCAGGCGATGAAAAACTGATACGGCGATGGGAGCCTTGAGGTGGAGCTGCTAAGGTTGGCACCTTGAGACGCCTTGGACGCCTTAACAGCTCTGGCCCAATGAAAGTATTTTACAATTCTGATCCATTAACCCATGACCCACCGATTAAAAACCCATGACCCATCGATTATATTGCCAACAGAGGAGAAATGAAATAAAACGCTAAAAAACTTATCAATTATCGGATTCGACACATCTTTATCGTATGAGCCTATATATATTTGTGATGGTTGTATTGTTTTATTTTCTATGTGGTGTTTGTTGAATTCTTCATTTCTTTTACTAAATTTTAATATCAAGTGTTTTGTTTTTGGATTGTTATAGCTAAGACATTTACATAATTATGCCTTTAATGTTATTCTATAGTGTTATGTTTTGAGTTTTAATGTATATGAAATTTTCTTGCCAATATACTTGTTAAGTAAAATAAATAATATATAAATTGCACGTTGTAAACGATTTGTCGCCATCTTCGGACGTCATAGAGGGTCGCTTTGTCGTTTAGGGTCATCAGCAAATATACATCGCCATGACTATGCAGGTTGACAACTATGCTCATATTCTCTACAACTGAGCTACATTATTCCGAATTTCTTTAGCGTGCTATTTTTCAGGGCATCTGGGAGGGGGAGAATGAGATGGTAAGCCAATCATTCAATCTGTCTAATTGTAACTCATTAATGGAATTGATGCTTTAATTTTGTACCCAAATACGAAGGCATAGTATAAACAATAGTTTGGAGGTTGAGGCCATAACGTTCTAGTGAACAACTCACAATATTAAAAAAAAAAGTTTGTTGTGACACATGAAGCTAAGATTAATTGACTTCAAAACATTGGACAAGGTCAGTATGAATCTTCAGGTACTGGCATGCAGAAATGATAGATAGGAATATTGACATTTCGAGAAGTTAAACAAGATAACTAAAAAGGTCATAGTTGTCACAGCGCTAAGGCGGGACGCGGTGGTAGTTGACCGCAGGACGCCTAGGCAATAAGGCTCCCGCCATGGAGTCCGTATGGTGACAAGTCGTTAATAATGTGCAATTTATATATTATTTCTTTTATTTCAAAAGTATATTACATAATAAAATTTTATACTCTAAAATTCAAAACATAATAACTAATACAGCCTCTACTCTGTTTTTAATCATAGCTCAAACAAAGTCATCAACTATGAGCATTCCTCTCATTCAAAGGAGTAGGGTCATGAGTTAGGTTAAGGTCATGGGTTGAGTCACTTGGGTAATTGGAAAAGTCCATGGTTATGATGATTCATGGTAAAAAAGTGACTTAAAAACTTAACTTGGGTTTGCTACCAATGCGTAAGCTTTGGCAGCTCGGCGTCCAAGGCGTTGTCTTACCCTTCTCTAACGGCAGGACGCCTAGTCGTCGCCTAGACGACGCCATGACTAGGGGTGCTCAAAAAATTCGATTTTTTACCGAACCGGTTTGTCTTCAAACCAAAGTGTACGGTTTTTTTCGATCTAAGTTTTCGGTTTTTATAATTTTGCATGCGGCTATGTAATGATTTTTTGGATTCGGTAAAACCAAATACCGAAAAAAAAACGAATGATGTCTGCTAGAATTAATGATGTCCGACAAATCCATTTATTGATAATTCATTTCTAATGAGCCTGTAATACCAAAGTCTTACAAAACTAAAATGACAGCCTGCTCATGTATGAACGGACTAACCCCAAAGACCCCACCCTAGCTTAAAGCATATTTCATTCTACTTCCGTTTTTTAAATTAAACAAACTAAATTATATTATTTTATTAATTTCTTAAAACAAATGTACAATAAATTTATTTTTATTTATTTTTCAATAATTATAATTATTTGTATTATAATTTACAATTAAATAGGTTTATACTTATTTTTAATTTTAAAATTTTACAAATTAAATTAAATTAAATAAGTCACATATATCTCTATTTTTGATGGATATTCTTTTAATAAAAGAAGTTTACTTCATAAAATATAAAAATTTTAAAGAAATACATTATTTTTTTTTAAGTATTTAATTTTTTGCAATGACATGATAATATAATTGTGAACTATAGATCAGTTCATACATGATCTGCCTTTATACACAAAACTAAAATGACAGCCTGCTTTCACTACTTTATCGCAAAAGACTATAGAATTAATGAATGAGGAGCAAAAAACTTAATGCAAAGCAGTCATGATAGGAGACTAAAAGTGCATAACATAGCAGGTTAATTATTATTTCTTTTTCTTTTAAAAAAAATGTTAATATATTAAAAAAAATTATTTAATTATTATTATTTATTAATAATTACATATATCACCATGCATGCGGTATAACCGAAAACCGAACCGAAAAACCGGTACCGAATTTGTACCGAACCGGTACCGAAACCGATAATTCGGTACCGGTTTCGGTTCTTGTTTTTGCGGTAATTTCGGTTCGGTACCGGTTCGATTTTTTACCGATGAGCACCCCTAGCCATGACAACTATGAAAAATGTATGGGAAAATAAAGTCTGTGTGTTGAAATAATGATGCTTTTTGATAGATTATGAACACCTATTTCATCAATAAGTTCACAAGGGGTAAGACACATCACAACTACACAGCTAAACTCCACAAAGCCTTTTTATCCCAAGGCCCAAGCTAGTTGGGATAGGCTGAAAATGAATCCCACATATACCGAGGAAAAACACATAACAACATTAGATAATTTCTCTTATATTTATACAGACAGAATGGACGGTAATATATAAAGAATTTGTAAATTTTTCACTTTTTATTATCTTGCTTGGAGGACTCCTCCAACTTAATACTCCTCTATCACCTACATTTAAAGTTTATTCTTCTGTTGTAAAAAAATATGTAGAAGCAAATCAACATACATATTCCACCAAAAAGAAGATTCCTCTTCTCGCCATAGTGCAAATGCAAAAGAGGCATAAGCCTGATAAATTTTAGCAGCTTGCCGTACAAATGGTGTGCCACGCTCTCCTGTTTTTGAGATGAAAATAACTTTGACCTATCAGCAAGAATAGTGATTGTTAAAGCATCATATACATTGTTGGGTCAATTCCCGAAAAACTTAAGCTTTTAGGCAACTAGTAACTTAACAGAGAACAACAAATATGTACAACATATGAAATGAAAACAAGTTGAATCAACGCCGAATTTGATGTCTAATTGACAAAGGTCTTATGGAAGGAGCTAGTATCTTTAAAAAATTGACTGCAAAATGCCCAAAGGTACGAGGATCATGAGATTATATAAGAAATAAACAAATTCCTTCAACAAGAAAATAATTATGAACTTGGTGTAATTAACCATGTGCTTAGTTCTTAGTGTAGGAGATTTAGTTTCTTTCGACTCCACCTACAAGTCATGGAACGTATTAGAGTATATTATTATTATTACTTGGTCACCAAGTATGTTTGGTGCCCACACATACTTGACGCCTACACATACTTAGCCACTACTCAACTAGTAGCCTATATATAAGGCTTTAGTACTCTTTGTAATAATATAACAACAATATTAAATAAATTTATGTTATCTCTAACATGGGATCAAAGCTAATTTGATCTTGAGAGGCCCACTAGAAGTTATGCTTTTTCCGCCGGCAGCACATAGCCGATGGTGGGTATCTTTTCTTCTTGCAGTTCTTTTTCTATTTTTTTTTTGTGAAAAAACAAAATAAAAATTCATGGTCATTTGTTTGTGGCGAAAAAAATGGTTTGTCCTTGGTAGTTATTTCTATGGTTGAATATGCAAGTAAACGGATGGTTGATTGGAAAGTAAGTATTACATGAGGCCGAGATTTCAGGGAGGAATGTGTCCTTCGATTTTGTGGGAGGCTATAGAGTCCGCCGTTATTTCAAGAAGGCAATGAGTCCATAGTTGTTTTTGAAATATAGGGAGTCCTTCACATTTGTTATGGGAAACTAGTATTTTCCATTATTGTCGGCACATGATATGCTTGAAAAGTAGATGTGTGAAGTTGTATACCGATATGCTTGAAAAGTAGATGTGTGAAGTTGTATACCGAGGGTGAGAAATCTAACTTTAGACGTAAAAAATCAATCTTTTTTCTTAGCAAATTGAAAAGGGCCTCGGTCTTCGTAAGTTTGTTTGAGTTTTTTGTTTTTAAGATTTTGTTATGTAACAAGTTGTAAGTCGTGATATAAGACTTCCAACTTGAGTGGGAAGTTTGGAGTATTAGAGTATATTATTATTATCATAACTTGGTCACCAAGTATGCTTGGTGCCCACACATACTTAGTCACTACTCAACTAGTAACCTATATATGAGGCTTTAGTACTCTTTGTAATAATATAACAACAATATTCAATACATCTATTTTATCTCCAACAGAAAGAATATGTAAACATAAATCAGAATGCAAAAAAAATTAAGAAATGAGAACTGTGAATCGGTAATATGATAAAGACCTAGCGCAAAAGAATTTCTACCTTATGGCGACTACTTTTCTGCAAAAAGTTTTGTACCTGAAATTGAAGTATTGTAGTATGCTATCAATTCCAAGAACAATGAAATGACTTGTATTAGAAAGGCAAATGGTACAAAAACTGAAGGTGGGCTCGCATGAAATAACACAAATTGATAGTGTATACTGAAAACCATAGCCAGTAGTGAATCCTGTATTCATAGTATATACACACTAGAGATCCTCCCATGCTGATTCCATTCAATATCCATCAGGATGTTGGGAGAGATGGGCTAGATTCCCCTTTTGCACACTTTGATTCCAACCCATTATTAACCAATTTTTTTCCTTTCCTTTTCTTTTCTTTTTCCTTTTCTATTCTTGGCAACTATTCGCACGTAAATATTTGCACCCCAAGTTTTCAAACATTACACAAAGGTGGTTCCTACTGTAAGAGAAACTCAAGTAAAGGATGAAAGACTTCCTCTTTAACAGTTTTGCACACTTTGATTCCAACCCATTATTAACCAATTTTTTTCCTTTCCTTTTCTTTTTCCTTTTCTATTCTTGGCAACTATCCGCAGGTAAATATTTGCACCCCAAGTTTTCAAACATTACACAAAGGTGGTTCCTAGTGTAAGAGAAACTCAAGTAAAGGATGAAAGACTTCCTCTTTAACAGATAAAAATGGCCAAATTAATAAATACAAACTAACAAATTAGACCATTTATATATCAATCACTTATTTTGCTTTTAATCAGAATACGAAATACTTTGTCAAGATAACTAGATCTTGAAGCACGAATTTATACATCGAGTCCACCTTTTTCCTCCTCGGCAACCTCATTTTAGAATTTCAGAATCACCAACAGATCTGTAGGGAAAATGGTCTAAAGCAAAGCTACATCATATTCATAGACTCAACAGCGCATGCAAGTCAAAATATCTTTAACACCGGAACTGGATGTTTTTATTTCGGAGGATAATATTCCCTCCAGAAATCTGACTTTAATACTTGTCCATTTATAAAATGAAGGAGAAATCTATGGGAAGATTATCTAAGGATTTCAATTTCTTTTTCTTCTTTTTAAGTTGCATGAATTACTTCAAATTGAATGGATTATCAGAAAGTATACCATAAAAGGCCAATTACACCTTGATGCTTATTGATTACATATAATGAATGTCAAAACTTTCTTTTTTCTTCTCACCTGATAAATGAGAAAACAAACTTTATTTTTTATATAGATAAAAACAGAAAGCAAACTTTATTGAAACCCAAAACAGTCGGATCCCAAGTAAAGTGGCAAGAAAAAAGTATCTAACTTTACAGCTTAGTCAGCGCACCCTAACTAAATTTTCAAAGCCAATTGTACATGTTATAGAAAGTAAGTGAATCCAGACTTTATTTTCTTAGAGAAAAATAAAGAATCCTAAAAGCTATAAATGAAAAGATAAACACACTTTCTAAGTAGACTCCATAACAACTTTCATATATTCTCATCTGCAATTGAGCTGAACATGCACTCTAAAGTTGAAAAGGGTAAACCTTTAGTGTTATTTGTAAAGGCTACGTACTCTTGCTATTTCTGGTATAATTACCATTTCCAGTACAATATACGTAGCACGATCATAAAAAAGAAAAGACAAGGTAAAACGTTAATTGTGACAAAATCAACCGTAAATTACCATGGACTCCTTAGAGTAGTACGTTATACGAGGCAAATTTAGGATGGTTGTTGAAAACCAATCAGTAACTGCATCAACGGATAGCTCTCCCGAATACCTAACAAAATTTGCAATTTCACAGTAAACTTAATGAATATATCCAACAAGAAGGATACCATTTGCCGGAAGGATAATGCACTAAATTTTGAATTTTTATGCTAGCCTTTAAATAAGTTGAAAAGCCTACAAAAAGATCCAGTAATTGACTAAAACAATAAAACAACATAATAAAGAGAAGATGAACATTATTTTAACGGATAGATTTTCAAGTTTAGCATTGACAATGTAGACACTCACCGAACAAGGCAATCTGAAGTTTTACAACCAGGGGGAAATGCCAAAAGTGCAGGAAGGCCTGTGTGAATATCAAGTAAGTTAGAAGAAGAAAATAATATAATAAAAAATAGATTATGAGAATTAGCTTGAAAGCTTTTACTCCTATGATTTTGACGGGAACAAACAAATGATTTTTGTATGTTTGAATACATGAAGGCCGTATTCTCAAGCACCATTCTAAACCATTTTGTGCATATCAAGATAATTTTTTCTTATAACTGATTAGCTTGAAACTCACCGAGTAACGGTTAGTTGATGTGTTGATGCCAAAACCTAAAGCATCAACACCTTCTGCAGGAATTCAAAATTAAAAAGTATCTCTAAGGGCTAGTTTGACTATTCTTGACACTTGCTATATATACTCCTATTTACACTGCAAGTAACATCCTTGGAACATTTTATAAGAGTATGTACTTGATGTAGGACGGGGTAGGAAGAAGGAATAAGAGTACCTATCTCTACAGAGAATTGGTAAAGAAACACACAAAAGCACACAACTTTAATCTCAAATCAATATATTCAATAATCTCCCAAAATAATGAAGTATTACAATACTTAAATACAAAACCCAATACTTGGATATTAAGTAAAAACCCTAATTTAGAAAGGAAAGAATCTCCTAACTAAAATCTACTACTATAATAAACTCTCCTAACTGAAATCTACTACTACAATTAAAACTCTCCCAATGAAAAGCTAATACTATAATATCCTACTAAATAATTTCATTAATAACACATTTATCTCTAAATAAAAATACAAAATTAATAATAAACTTATTGAATTTCTTCTTCCGTACAGCATCATTCTCCTCGCCTTTGAAAAAAACTCGTCCTCGAGTTTTAAAATATCGTAGAATAATAAACCACGGCCCGAGAGATTTCTTCCAACAAAACATTCGCATCCGATGTTTTAATGTCATTAGCACAATTTTTGGGAATAACAATGACATAATATAGAAATTTGAAGTAGCTGGAGACTCAACTGTATTAATCGGAAAGAGAAAATCAACATTGTTGACCTCAACTTTATCTTCCTTGATGTTTTCGCATTTGGGTCAAACTTAACTTCAATTTACTCACTGCAAACCATCTCTGAATCTGCAAGTTTTTCAACACACTTAACTTCCGCTTCATGTTCTCACAAGCATCAATGTGTGAGAGTACTTGCTCTTCTTTATCCTCATCAATTTCATATTGGTTATTGAGACGTTTAATTATTGTGAGACAGTCATCAATTGTCTTGTAAGAATTTACGTTGCAGGTCTCCTCTTGTGAACGCGTCGCTTTAGTTGAACAAACACGATTAGGATGAACATTTTTTTTGTGCTTGAACAAAACATGGATGAACAAAGCATGTGGTTATGTACTCGTAATGTGTCTTTAAATTTCCAAGACTTGATTCAAAAAGTGCAAACTCATCACATAATTTCCAATACTTGGGCACTATACGGGACTCAAGACCATTTAAGTTGCTCGCATAACCAAAGTTCAGTAATCAAGTTGCTTTATCTTTAGCCCAAAGAAAGTCTTGTTAAACCTGGAAGACATTGTATATATGTAGAGGGGCTGAATTGAAAATTTTAAAAATTGGGGTTTAAATTGAAAACTCAAAAATTGTGGGGGCTAAATTGAATATTTCAAAAACATTAGGGCTGAATTGAAAATTTTAGAAACTTAAGGGTCGGAATTGAAAATTTCAGAAACTTAAGGGTCTGAATTGAAAATTTCAGAAACTTTGGGGTACAAAACTGTAATTTGGCAGAAATAGATAGATTGACACTACGTCAACTAGGGGTGTTCATCGGTAAAAAAACCGAACCGGTATCGATCCGAAATTATCGGAAAAACAAGAACCGAAACCTGCATCTTTGAATTTCGGTTTAAGACAAAATCGCATCGATTTTTTTTGGTTCGGTTTTCGGTTATACCGCATGGTAATATATATAATTATTAATAATAATTAAATAATTTTTTTTATATATTAATAATTTTTCAAAAAACTAAGAAATCATTAACTATTAATAATAATTAATATATAAAATAAAACTACAAAACATTATTAATATATATAAAAAAATTAATAAAACTACTATTATATAGAAATTATTAATATATAAAAAAAATTATTTAATATATAAAATTACAAAACATTAACTATTAATTATTAAATTATTAAATTTCGGTATTTCGGTTTTTACCGAATTCAAAAAAGTCATTACCGCTACCGCTACCGGTACCGAAAAGTGTTAAAGTACCGAAAAAACCGGTACCAAAAAAACCGGTATCGCCGGTATCGTAAAAAACCGAAAAAACCGAAAATTTTGAGCACCCCTAACGTCAACAACAATTCCTGCTGCAGATCGTGCTTTCGTCTCGGAAAATTGTTATCGATTCTTTAGCAAACTTCGACAATTTAATGGAGGCCAAAAAATAGGGTAGGAAGGAGTTGGGTGAAATCAAACGATATCAGGAATTTTGGCTTTGATACTATTATGATGTAAGACGAGGTAGGAAGAAGGAATAAGAGTACCTATTTCCACAGAAAATCGGTAAAGAAACACACACAAAAGCACACAACTTTAATCTCAAATCAATATATTCAATAATCTCCCAAAATAATGAAGTATACAATGCTTAAATACAAAATTACTTGGGGATTAAGTAAAAACCTTAATTTAGAAAGGAAACAATCTCCTAACTAAAATCTACTACTATAATAAACCCTTCTAACTGAAATCTACTACTACAATTAAAACTCTCCTAATGAAAAGTTATTACTATAATATCCTACTAAATAATTTCATTAATAACACATTTATCTCTAAATAAAAATACAAAATTAATAATAAAATTATTGAATTTTTTCTTCCGTACCGCATCAGTACTCCTCTTTACACGGGAATTCTAAAACTAACATCCTTGTAATTACTCGTTTTCTTCTTAGCTTAATTACAAAAAGGTAAAGTGCTAGAGTTTGCAAATGTTATCAGTCCTCAAGAGGACATTCGGGTTTTGCTGAGCTTATTTAGAAAATCGAGAGTGGAAAGTTAGAAATTGATTCGTGGAAGCAGTGGGTTTGGTGATAGGGAAATCTGCTAGATATCACGGTTTACTCAATTGTGACTTGGCTGGGCAGTTGATCATTCTTTCATTGAATAAGATGTGCCTAGTAGATCCATACATACTGCACATTCTAACTATCATCTAAAGGTATTATGCCAAAACAATTAAAACAATGAAATATAGTTAAAATAATTACACTCCCACATTCGCACTTGCACCGCGATGGGTAACTTAGAAACGAACCGCCAGAAATTTTGGTGTCTGCTTCTCTCATTATCTCTCTAGTCTCTACCTCTTTTTAGTATCTCTCTTGCATGCATATAATTGCTTTGTCTTGATTATATACTCGCGTTGATAATGTTATATCTCAGAGTAACTTAAGACTTGGGAGTTGGGTCACCATGTTATTGGTGCAACAGGAAAGGCTGTGTGACCTGAGAGCTATGTCCCAAACTCCCAGCATATATTGGTATTACATCGACCAATAAGTATACATAAAAAAGGCTAACATATGCAGATGAACTAAGAGGGTATTTGGAATCACTTATAAGCAGGTTTGGTATTAATAAGTAAAAAGTGTTTGACAATCTGATTTAAAAAACTGCTTATAATCAGTTTTTATGAAAATAATCAGAAAGTCCAATTTAGAATTTCTAATTACTTACCAAATCTAATAATCAGGTTTGACTGAGTATATTACTAATATATCCGTATTTATTTTAGTAAATTTCATCTATTACCCATCTTTATTTCTGAAACATTCCTTTTTAGTATTTACACTTTATACAAGTGATTAACAAAAATTTTCATATCAAACATTTTTCACCTTTTACTAGCTCAAGTACTTTTTATATTCCAAACACAAACTACTTTTTAAAACTTAATTATAATCAAAAGTTGTAACCAGAATTTGTAATCACATTCTTTAAGCAATTCCAAACATAAAATACCATTTCGATAGAAAGGTTGTCCAATAGATTTCTTCTCAGCTAGATATGTAGCAAGTTGTACATCACCGAGATCAACCACACCAGTCTTAGCAATTCCATCCAATAGATTAACTAAACAAAGAAAGATACCATATATCAAAGTTGTAATCCGTATATATAGAAACATTAAATGGGGAAAAGTTATAGTTTAAGTAACACAACTAAGGAGAAAAAAGAAATGTGAATGCAAGATAGCTACACATATAAAGCCAATTAAATAGTAAACCATTCAGGGTTTAGATTGTTTGAGAGAGGTCATAACCTTGTACGATGGTATAACAATGGATACTGTCTTCCAACTTTAAATTTCATAGTAAAAGTTCAACATTAAATTTGAAGTATCAAGACCATGGTGAGAAAAAAAAAAGAGTATGAATGTTTGCTCATTTATGTAACTGAATCCAGCATTAGTTTTTAAGTAAAAGAACCCAGACCAATATCAATCATACACACGATATTTTGAACTCTGTTGTCATTAACTCCATGACTGTAAGGCCAACAATAAGGCCACCACAGTTTAGAAGTCTGCAAAAAAATTGACCAAAAAGAAATCTGAGAAAAGAGTAATAGTCTACAAGGCATTTCCAACTTCTAACCCAAGTTTGTATACAAGATCATACCCAATAACGTAATGTTATAATGAAGTATTCTATAAGAGGTAGTCTGCATACAGACCTAATGGCTAATGTTTGCCATATTTGCAGATTGACTGCTCGGAATCTGTGTTATCATACCTAGCAAGGTGCTAACAAGTCATTATTTACCTAAGCGTTATTATTAATTATAAATATACATTCTTTGGCTAACCCAAAAAGGCATTGCACTCAGCCATTTGCTTTTATGTGAACATTATAAACGTAAACAACCTTGTATTTGATTTACAATTTTACATCATCCAAGGCATCTCCATTGTGCAGGCAAATAGACAAATATCACAACAAAAAAAACCGACTTACTAGCAGCAAGAGGACATAAATGCAGTACTATATTTAATTGATTTCTAACAAACTATAAAACCTACCAATTCTTTTCCAGTTGTTAGAAAATTTTGCACAGCCGTTGCTCCCAAGTGAAAAAACCTGAATCCATATGTGAGTCACTAATATAAGAAATGTGAGCATAAAGAAAAGTATAAATAAACTAGCAATTGGGTGGTGTTTTAAGGGAATAGTAATCATACTTGTACTAGCACTTGGTTGTTAATGTCAAATTTAGATTGAAAATTCTCTGACGTAAAGACGTCAAAAGTATGGTCTAAGAAATCTGGGATAGCAAAATTGCATAAACATTTAGAACTTCATTTTACAGATCAGAAACACATAACAAAACCATTATCTTTACTAGGAGATAAAAAGTCTAGGAGGAAAGACTTAACCAAAGGAGGCAGCCTCCAGCAATGGAAGTTCAACTTCAGAGAATTGTGACCCAGCATATTGTTCCTTCACCTTTTCAATTAGATGCTATAGCAAAAAAACAAAAGCTATCTATGAAACATCACATGTAACGGGAAATAGGCAAAGAAAATTTTGAGAAGGTACAGCTAAACATAACAAGCATTGATTTACAAAAGTTAACAACTCACAAATTGCTCATCAATGCGGTATATGTCATAATCCCTCTTCCACAACTTATTTGTAAGCAGCTCAAAAGCATATTGAATCTGCAAAGAAGTAAATGTACATATTAGCAATCTAAAGCTAAACTTGAAAGAGGTATAACAAGCCCGTGATACACTGCTACAGTGCTACTAACAAATTGATTTTTTGCTTTTAAAAAAAAACAAAAAATAAGGCAACAAGGCAAAAATAATCAATACAATATGAACAAAATATAATTGCAACAACCGATACTTAAGAGAATAGTAATTGGGAACCAAGAGACAAACAAAGAGAGATTCATAATCCAGAGGCTACATCTCTCTCTCTCTCTCTCTCTCTCTCTCTCCTCAGTAGATCTGTCTCGACCAATATATATAACATGTATGCATATATTGTAGTCTTCAAACTGTAATCGACCTTAAAGCAAAAAAATTGCAGAAGGTTTTATGTTTAACCAAATAAAGGCACTCATTCAACAAAACAATGAGTGAGATTGATCACAATTTACTCTCAAGTCTTAACACTACTATCTTAAGTGATCCCCGCTATTAGCTCTCTCTCTCTCTCTCTCTCTCTCTCTCTCTCTTATATGTAGTCATCTAACTTTTTTAGTTTTAACTTCCATCTTTATGGTGCTGCAAATTTCTGTTAGAACTTAGAACTCTGAACTCTTTCTTCAAGAAAAATGTATTTGTCGGTCAATTACTTGTATATTTTCAGAGAATTACTCATGATGTGTATTGCTATTGTTTCTTCATTAATTAATCTTAGCCGAAGTGTTCATTAGATCTTTCTGATATCCAAACCCTATTGTTAAAGGAGATAAAGCTAAGCTTATCTAATCGGCTTCAAACACCCAATGAACTTGAGCACTTGATTGGCTACAAGCAAACAATGAAGCTGAGTAGCCCGCTCAACTCTGCTATTTTTCGGCTAACGTTTACTTGAAGCCTGAAGGAAACATGTTGACGTTAAGACAATGTCAATACTTGTCCTTTTTCTAGATGATTGAACTATTTTGAGTGACAATTTAGGTGGGATTGCCATTTAGACATGTAGAAACCTGTACCGATGATGCCACTGTGAAGCTCCTCAGAGATCGAGACTAGAATTCTGGTTTCTATCATAATTCATATCCTTGTGAACTTTCTAACTGACTTTACGTAGGGCACGCATATGAACTTGTAGTCATCACCTAAAACAACAGACAAACATTGATAACGAACCTTGATAAAGTCCGCAGTATGAAGAGGTTCCATGTCCGAATTCCTGAAACAATTAAGTTGTTAGTTCTCACAATCTATTTGCATTTACACTCATTCAAATTGATAAATACGTTGTAAACCCCATGATATCTTGGAAATATAATTAAAACTAGTAAACTAGTGCAGCCCACAATTGAAAGGGAATATAATTAAAACTGCATTTTCTGGGTTTTTACTTCATTGAAAGTGGGCAGCCCACAATTAGTGCATTTTGTTGAATAATAATACTTGCTCATCAAAAGATGTGTAACACTTGGCGTCTCGCCTAGGCGCTAGGCCCCCCTGGCGCTCACCTAGGCCCAAGGCGGCAAAAAAATCTCCCTAGAAAATTAGGCGGGGTTTAGGCGGAGAGGTTTTTTTTATTTTAATAACTATCCAAACCAAATTTTAATATATTTATTTTTCTAATAATTTACCATATTCATAGTATAGGTTGTAGCATATCAAATCACAACAAGAAGTAAACAATATCAAGTCAAAATGGATAATTTTATTATAGTTGTAGTTTTTTGAAGTTGTACCAACTTCAAATTATATAAATAATGATACATTTGTAATATTTAGTTTAATTCAATATAATTCTTAAATTTATGTTTAGTTTCTTAAGTTTTAATATTGAATTAAATTCTTGAAATTTTAAATTTTATTATTTAATAGCAATCTTGTTTATGAATAAAACTAATGCTTTAAAAATATGGTTGAACTTTGAATAATTGCATGTTTCTGTTTGAGTTTTGACATTAGCAATATAGATATGTGTTTGAACTTTAAGCAAAGGCCTTTATTATAGATTGTTTTACTTTATATTATTGTTTTGTTTGGATAAATGTAAGATAAAATATTAAAATTGGCTTAAAATAAAAAATCTCGCCTAAGCCCCTTAGGCGCTAGACCCCCCGGCCGGCCGCCTAGCGTCTTTTAGAACATTGGTTGAGAGTAACACAAACAGAAAGAAATTTATCAAGCAAGATCTGATTTGCAACACTTGACTATGGTACTGATAGAACACTTGGCCAATACCAAAATTTCATTAATGGAATACACGAGAAAAATATTACAAAGAGAGATATTGTCAAGCCCTTCAAGGCTTGAACTAACTGAAATAAGGTAAATGAGCCTACGCAAGCTAAAATAGAGTAGGGGGAGGAGAGAAGGGACAGAAAAAAGGAAGAAACTTGTGGAAGGAAATGAGCAGAGTCAGTTTTCATATATTTCTCATTACTTAAAATAAAGTGATCTCATTACATTACATTATATAGAAGATTCTCTCTCATGCTATCATGTACCACATGGTTAACCTATACCTCTTTCTATCCAACTCACATGTTCTGATATTTCTTAATAACTACTTTTCTTAAAATAGCCTCAGATGTTACTTAAAACAACTGGGGCTTGACAATTCCCCCTTCCCTAAGAGCTTCCATGTCCTCATGGAGTGAATTTTCTAACACTTTTTTCCTCAAACCTCCTAGATAGACTGCCTGCGGCTGAATTATCTTTACCTCATTACATAATCATACCTAAAGTAACTTGCTTAGCCATCTTTGTTGAAGGTAAGACACAATCTTTTGCTCCAAAAAGTATTTAAGGGACTGGCGGTCAGTCCTAATGATGAATTGTCTTTGTCCCAAGTAAGCAGACCACCTTTTAATTGCTTCTGCTACAACCATCAATTCTTTCTCGTAGGTTGAATGATTGGCTCTTGGGTCCTAGGGCGGTAGGGCCTCGCTGAAGTAGGCAAGAGGCCTGTCTTCTTGCATAAGGACTGCTCCTATACCACTCCCTGAAGCATCAGTTTTAATTTCAAAGGGTTTGATGAAATCTGGTAGGGCTAGAACTGGGGTACTTGTGAGGCTTCTTTGAGTATTTGAAAAGCTGCTTCTGCAAATTCATTCCAACCAAAGTTCCCTTTCTGTACAAGTGTTGTAAGAGGTTTTGCAATGAGGTCATATCCTCTAATAAATTTTCTGTAATACCCAGTCAATCCAATAAACCCCTCAAACCCTTAATGGTTGTAGGTCTAGGCCACTATAGTACACAATCCACTTTTGTTGAATCCACTGACGATCCATGTTGAGAGATAACATGCCCCAAATATTCAATTTGAATATGGGCAAAAGCACACTTACTTACCTTGGTAAATAGTTGTTGGTTCCTCATGACTGTAAATACTTGATTGAGGTGTTGATAGTGCTCGTCTAGGGTCTTGGAACACACCAAAATGTCATCAAAGAAAATTAGGACATGTTTTCTTAGATATGGCTAGAAGACTTCATTCATACGATTCTAAAAAGTTGTTGGTGCATTGGTAAGCCCAAAGGGCATTACTGTAAATTCAAATTGACCTTGATGTGTCCTGAATGTTGTTTATTCAATATCTTGTGCAACCATCCTCACTTGATAGTAACCTACCCTTAAGTCCAGCTTTGTGAAATACTTAGCACCCCTCCCAATTCATCTAGTAATTCATCAATTAGGGGTATAGGGTATTTGTTTTTTATGGCGAGGAATTGAGATGTCTATAATCCGCACAGAACCTCCAAGACCCATCCTTCTTTTTGACCAAGAGAATAGGCGAGGCGAAAGGACTTTGGTTGGGCTTGATGATGCCAAGCTTGAGTATTTCTAGGACCAATTGCTCAATCTCATTTTTTTTCATAAGAACATTTATAAGGTCTGATGAAAAAGGGATGGAATTTGGTTTAAGGCTTATATGGTGGTCAAGGTTTCTCTTTGGTGGCATACCTTTTGGTTCTTCAAATATGTCTTTAAATTATTGCACTAAGGTCTGAATATCACGTTCAAGTGGAGGAGCAATGAGGGTAGAACAATGAGAAGGGATGGAAGTAGTAGTTATATGACAATCTGGTTTTGGAGAGAATGTAAGAGTACCATTACATCATGATCTTGCTGTTGGAAGTGATTCATCAGTTCTTCTCCAATCATCATCTTGAGTGTAGGAGTCTCTTCGTTGTGCGATCATCGGATTGTAATCATATCATCAGCATACTTGAAATTTAATGTTAATTCCTTGTAATCAGAAGTAGCAGGGCCCGATTTTTCAAGCCATTAAACCCCAAGAACCATGTCACACCCACCAAATGGTAGTATCTTGACCTCATCTTTGAAGAAAAGTCATTTCTCTAACCTCCATTTAAAATCCTTACATTGATATTTACTGAATAATTTCCCTCCATTAGCATCCTAACCTTTGAGCAGTATTGGGGTCCATAAAATTATGGGTAATACCCCCATCTATGATAATGGAAAAAGGTCTCTTGCCAACATACTCTGTAACCATAAAGGTTCTAGGGCTTGAATGCCCTTCCATAGCATGCAGTGAGACTTTTCCTTCCTCTGCATTTGATGTTTATGCCTCCTTAAGGTTAACATTTTCATTAGGATCTTCATCAAATTTAGGTGGTGAATAATAGGCTTCATCATCTTGTATTTCTGCAACAATCATAAAGCCTCTACGTTCTTAAACGGGTGACCAGTCACAAATTTTTCATCACAATAATAGCATAGGCCCTTCATTCTTCTCTCATCTCTTTAAGCAGTTGTTATGGCCTTAGGTGCAGCAGGTTTGGCTGTGTTTTGGATAGGTAAATAGGGGTGTTTTTGGTTGTAAACTGGTTTGAGTGTCTCTTTTGGCTGGGTATTGTGTGTTGGTGAGAGGTGAGAATCTTTGTGATGTAGGCAAGGGCTTAAGGGTGGGTGTCTCATAGCTCTAGCTGCTCTGTAAGCTTCCATTAATAAATTTGGGTTCAGTAGTTTGACCATCTTCATGATATCATCAACAAGTCCACCAACAAAATTGTCTAAAAAGAAGATCTCAGTTAACTGACGAAATTTGTCTAACATTCTTCCCCTCAGTTTCTCAAGCTCATCATAATATTGAGTGACACTGCCTATTTGTTTGAGGAGCTTAAATTGCTCAAAAATGCTATCCATTCCTACATCAGTGAACCTTATGGCAAAGTCTCATGAGAAATTTTCTCATGTCACACTTGTCTTGCCAGGCATGTAGGATTTGTACCAATGTTTTGGAACCCCTTGTAAGTGCATGGCAGCTATTGGAACCATCTTATTTCCTGGCACTTGATATATATCAAAGTACTCTTGACAATCCTGGATACAACTAATAGCTTCATCTCCTTCATTGTGGGCTGGAAACATTAATTTGAGATGCTTGAGTTCTAGGCCAATATTGTCAATATTCTTTTCCTCTTTATCAGTTCTCTGCCCTCTCCTCCTAGGTACCTCGTCCTCCTCTTGCCTTCCAATTCTCTCCCTAACAGCATTATAGGGGCCATTGTAAACTCCCATGCCTTCCTCTTCTTGGTTGAAAGGGTTTGTAAACTTTGGTTCCATGCCACTATACCCTTGATTTATTAATCCAGTGATGCGTTCCATGAATGTTTCCATTCTCTCATCCATCATTTGAAACCTCTCAATAGCAAATTCCCTAAAATTGAGTTAGTCTTGTTGCAACATGTCTTGGGAGTTTGATGAACTAGCCATAATAGTGCACAAGGAATGTAAGATGTTTGTGAAAGTGAAACTTAGAACTTAGAACAATAAGTTTTTGAGTTGAACAAGAGTTAGATCAATGTCAACACCGATCTATTAACGAATAAATGAGCTTCAGTAGTTATATTTATTGAGAACTAGAGATCTCAAACCAATTGAGTTCTCTAATCGCAACAACTGATCCATTTCACCTAGCTATCTAGCTTAAGTAAATTGATAGAATAGTTGAGCATTCAATAAGCACCAAATCATGAAACAATCAGTATGTTCATGTTGTTATCAATGAAATAACACATTTATAACACTGTATATATGGCAGAAAATGTATATAATGGAATGAACAAGAAATTTGAATGAGAGTGAATGGCTTTGATGTTAGATGCTTAGATGCTTAGGAGTGATACTAAATGAAGCTAAAGGATTAATATAACAAAAAGCAATCACAAATAACTAGATCTAAACAATGAATTGAAATATTTTTTTGAATTTTTCTCGGTAAGAACTGAAAGGATTCTATATAATTAATCTATGATGTATATGTTATAGAAACTTAAGTTGATGATTAGGAAAGCTAATATGAACTAAAATGAGTGGATTAAAAAGAGAATTTACCAAACCTAACCATAGAATGAGTATTATGATCAGTTGCAGGTCTCCTGAAAAACAGAGCATCAATTTGTAAGTTTTTACTGCAGCTGGTTTGGATCCTTGCTTGGTTCCTCTTGGGCTATCTTGGGTTGCATTTTGGGGCTGAATTGTGGTGTATATTTATGGGTTTTGTGTCTGAATTGGGTGCTTTATGAGTTTGTGAAATCTGGGGAAAAACAGTGACGAACCAGTTAAAAGGATGAGTTTTCTCTGATACCAATTTGTCAAGCCCTCCAAGGCTTGAATTAACTGGAATAAGATAAATGGGCCTAAGCCAGACTAAAATAGAGTAAGGGGTTAGAGAAGGGGCAAAAAAAGGGAGAAACTTGGGGAAGAAGATGAGCCAAGCTCAGTGTTCATATATTTCTCATTACTTAAAAATAAAGTGATCTCATTACATTATATAGAAGATACTCCCTCTCTCATCCTATTATGTACCACATGGTTAAGTTACACCGTCTTTCTATCCAACTCACGTGTTCTGAGTATATTCTAGATATTTCTTAATAACTACTTTTCGTAAAATAGCCTTAGCTGTTACTTAAAACTACTGGGGCTTGACAGATATCCACAGGTGTTCTCTGGTAGTACTATAGAACAACAAGATAAGAAGACAGAAACTTAGTTCATGTTGAAGAGGGAAATAGTATATATACAGTATCCCTTCTTTTTCCCAGAAAAAATATAAAAACCCCTAAACATTTGAGTACTAAAACTAAACTCAAACAAATTCCAATTATAATACCTATGCCATTCAATGAAGCTTGGAATAGTTGAAATAGCTGTCACAATTAAACTATCCTTAATTCCTTATGCATTAAACTATCCGTATGCATTAAACTATCCTTAAGCAGTATACACAATTTCAGTAAAAAGGGGTGTAGTAACCTATACAAAAGCGTATGTGCGGCAATTAAAGTAAGAAACATAATCAAATGAGAAAACAGTTGAGGCAAAAGTACCAGTTGGACGAGAGGTTGTGATAGGCTTCGGTGACTTCTTCTATAGAACTCTGCCACTTGATCCCCAGATCTGTGATCAATAATAAAGAAGAAACAGTATATTAATTCACAATTTATGTACCATCTTAAAAATAATTAGTACTGGCGGGAGTGATGAACTATTTGACTCACCATCGTAATGGGAAGGAGGGAAAGAACGAGGAATGACGACCAGTTGACAGTATAAGGCCAGTGAAAAGAGTATCAGAGGGATTGAGTAGGCTTTCATTATTGACGCCATTGAAGACTTGTCCATTGGAGTAACCCTAGTTCTATCACTCATTTAGAGAGAGAGTCGTTACCCGGTAGTCCAATGGCTTATTTTTTATTTTAATGCCAACCTAACAGGCTGTTATATCATTATTTACAGTTAGACTATTTAATAATATTAAAATATTAAAGATAATTGTTTTCCATGTATATTTTTAAAATTCTTAAAATATTTAATAATGTTATACTCCTTTCGTCTTCAAAAGATAATTAAATATATAAAAAAATTATTTTTAAAAAATGTGATAAAATATATAAAATAAAAGATTGATTATGTCATTTAGTGGAGTTCATTAGTGTGAAAAAATTAAAGTAATTATTACTTTATATACTTTTATGAGATCACTAAGTATAAATTTATAATTTTTTACTCTTTATTCTCTTACTTTTGTTTTTTTTAATATGCGTTCCATCATTATTTTTTAGAACAGAGGCGAGAAGGAGTATCATTATTTATAGTTAAACCGTTTAATATTTTCACGGTCCCATAAAAAGAATTTTATTTGTAGAATATTAAAAATAAATAAGTTCTTAAAATATTTGATACGAAATTATTATAACCAAAAAGTTAACTCATTTGGTAGAGAGTAAATTAGGAAACAATGGAGTGTTTATCTCACTTATTTTTCAAATAGAGGTTTTGTTATTTTTTGAAGCGGTTAGTATGAAGTTTTTTTTTTAGGTAAGTTAGTTAATTGACCAGTAAAATATTGATACGCAGGCGAGGTTGTATGTGTGTCAGTATTCTATTAGTCAATTGACCAATTTATCAAAAAAATAACTTTATGCTAATCGGATCCGTTATTTTTAATTATTTACGAAGTTGCGAGTTATAACGAACAATCAATATGCTGCAGAACTATCTGACTATTAATTAAAAGGAAAAAACAATGAAGTATGCCTTCTTATCTTAGCTTTCAATTTGTAATTTATGTACGTTTCAATTGTTTTCTTGTTTGAAATGATAATTCAATGAGGTGTTCATATTGATTTGATAAATTAGAAAAGTTCTTTGAGTCAATGGTCGTATATAAAAATATATACATCACCTCACCTTTTTTAATTAGGTTTCATTTTAAAACAAATTAACAATATTAATCCTTCACATTTTTTTAGATGGAGTACTAGAGTAGCTCGTCAATTACGAGTGATATAATTCAAATAATTTGTACTCATTTTTATCTTTCAATAATTTATGCAAATATATCTATGACATTATATAGATAGATAATATATAATTTACCAAAATGAAGCAATATTATAATTGGATTATGGTGTCTCAAGATTAAGAACACAAAATTAGTTACTCTTTTTATAATTGTGAAAAAGAGGTCAATTGTTGTTATGAGTACTGAGATGTACAATAACATAGTTTATAAATTAATAAAAATACATAAATAATTTACTTTTATTTGTACAAATCGTATTCTTCATCCATAAAACTTGTAAACTATCTAAATATATAATTATAGTAATTATAATATTTATTTTTTAAAAATGAAAGAAATCACATCAGATTAGGACATTAAAAAGTCAAATTTAAACCCATATATTGGCACTAATGGAGTATTAAATATTAATAGGATTAAAATTGTACCCTTGCAATTAGGCCTGTCAAAATATGGTTATGGGTTGGTTTTGGTTTTCAAAATATGGTTATGGTTCCATTTAAGAACTAAAATCATATTAACCATGTTTAATATGGGTTGTGTGGGTTGGAACTATATGGTTTTGGTTATTAACCATATTAACCATTTTAAGATGTTTTGACTTTTAAACATAACTTTTGAAAAATAAAATTGTAACAGTCACAGTTAAATTAATTAAGTAATAATATGTTATAAAAATTATTAATATAAATAATAAAATGCTAAAAACTATACTAATAAAATTTTAAACAAGTAGTACTCCATGATCGTCATATATTTATATTAATTATGTAAAATTATGTTTGAAATATTTTAATTATTGGTGATTTATTTGAATTAATTATTTACATTTATTATACTTTCACCCTAATTAAGATTATATAAATTGATAATAAGGATAAAATAGTAAAATATTATATTCAAACCTATTATAAAAATTGATTATCAAACAACTTTTATGAAAAAATGGAAAAAATATTTTAAAGTATAATATTTTAACTTTCCACGTGATGTTGATGATCTAGATTTGGAGAATTTTTTTATGAAAAATGAAAAAAATATTTTAAAGTATGATATAAATTTAAAAATTAGCCAAAAAATAAGAAAATAAATAAGAAAATATATTTAATTATTTTTGTAATTAATATCAAATAAAATTTTATTTATAATTAGGCCATTTATAAATATATAAAACTAAAAGTTTGCTAATTAAAATTATATGTAAAATTTTGGCTTAAATTCATAATTTTTGAATAATATGCTAAAAAAAAATTGCATTGCAAGTTGCAATACAATTAATATTACACATTTCTCATTTATGCTTTTATACATTGCTCCTCCATGTAAATTTAAGTTTGGAGAGTTATTGTTTATTATTATTGCAACACCTCAGTCTCACATATTAACGTGGGATAGTGTGACATATATATAAAGATTCAAGATTTCAATTATTACTTTTTAAATGAACATGTAGTGAGCTAAGATAACTCAAAAATATATTATTGAAACAGTGTATTGGAACATATTATTAGATGATTTGAGATGCTCAGATACATGAAAACTATTTAATTTGAGGATTTGACTGGGTTGTTAACTTGTTATATTGTGGATATCATATAATTAATATTTTGATTGTGTTCGTGTTAAAAAAATACAACCATGCATTATGTTTCCTCATATTTCACTAAAAGAGTTTCGTTTGTAAAATAAAAAAATAATAATACAATTACAATTAATTTTGTTAGTAGAAGTTAATTAGTTATTTTCCATTAAGTTGGATATAAAGCAAGAGTTTTCATTAAAATATATAGTATATATTTCCATTTATAGAGTGAAATTAGGAGAAAGAAAAGAGGAAAATATGTTTGCTTTCCACATAAGAAAGTATATAGACAGACGTGGGAGCTGGGTCAAGATAACTGGATGAAAGTAACAACTAGGGGAAGTGACGCCCAACTGTCTTACCTTACCATTCATTTTAAGGAACCAAACAAAAACATCCGAACGTACGTACGTATCACTTGTATCCACATTCCAAAATACAACATTGAATTTTAGTAGTAGTTTATAAATAAATAAATAAATTCCCCTCCCCACCCCACCCCACCCCACACCTCCCTCCCTCCCTCCCTTCTAAAATAGATAGATGTAGTATTGAGTAGTTTATAATAACATAGAATATTTTAATTTTGTATATATTTGCGTTGTCATATATAATAATAATTAAAAAAAAGATAATGAGTTTGTTTTCACTATATATATATATATATATATATATATATATATATATATATATATATATATATTCACTCAAGTACTCCAATTAATATTGAAAATAAGAAAATCAGTTGAAGCAAGCAATACTATTCCCGAATAATTATCATAAGTAGGAATTTTTGAACAAGCTAGTATTCCCGAATTTGAATGGAGGCAATAGGCATACCATAATACCATAGCATGGTGAGGTACTTGCAATTTTAATTTGTCTCATGTGAAGACAATATGGAATAGGAATACTAAAAGAATCTGAAAAGGACAAGGAAGATATATCCTTTTCATTTATGTTTTAAGGCTTATGTCGTGTCGTGAAGTGAAGGACTCTTTCTTTGCATGCATGCATGGATGCATTTATTCAGAGGATAGGAGGTTATCCATGTGGAGAAATACAAAAAGAGTTTGGATTATGAGCATGCATATCCTTATCTTAGGAAGGGTGTTTGTTTAGAGTTGAATGGAACTGAATTTGAATGATTGAATAGGCCGGTCATTTATTTTTAATCGAACGACCGAATGGGTAAGATAGACCATCAATTTGAATTATGTAAGTCAGATTTTTTTAGCTGAATTAAGTAAAAAAAATTAAAAAATTAAAAAAAATATTAACTATTATATTAAGTAATATTAAATAAATTATTGAAACAATTTTGAATTTTTTCAGAGGGGTAAAATAATAAAATTTTGTCATTTAGATGTTTCAAACATATCAATTATCAAACAGCTTTTTTCATTCAGATTCAAATTCAGCTCATTCAGATTCAAATTCATTCAATTTTTATCAAACACCCCTTACATTACATGTATGCATCCGCGTTTTAAAAACACTTTTTCTACATTTATTTTATTTTTTTTTTTTTTTTTTTGGGGGGGGGGAGGTTGCTAGCATGTACAAGAGAAAATAAACCACATACCCATTTTCCTTTTATTTTTATTTTTATATTTATTTTTATTTTTATTTTTATTTTTATTTTTATTTTTTTTTGGGGGGTTTGCTAGCATGTACAAGAGAAAATAAACCACATACCCATTTTCCTCTTAATCCTATTGCTATAGTACACAAAGGCAGCTCATACATCGAAGGTAAAGTCGAAGGTATAAAACTCAGAAGGGGACAAAATTTAGGGTTCATTGTGATGAATAAATTAAGTCAACTAATTTGAAGCAATTGATATTAACAATTCATTACATAATTGCGCTTAGAGGAGATGAGTACCTCAAGTGGAGTAGAGATTTCTTACCAAAAAAAATAGGTGACCAAATCTACAGATTTTGAGTGCGACTCCTAGTCATTAAATCCAATCATTTGTGGTTGGTTGTGGAATCGTTACACCAATGTAGGAAGTTTGAAATCCTAGATCTAGGTAGAAGATTAGTTGGTTATTGTAGATACAAGGTGTGTTGATTTGTAATATATTTATTTATTTTGGATAAAAAGAAAAATGTTGATTTTTCATTATAAACCTTGTTCTATTGTTTTGTTAACAAGGATAAAAATACGTATTGTCGATTTTTCAAGTGGTGTTATCCTCCATTCATTGAAAGATCAAAGAAAGTTATCCAAAAAAATTGAGGAATGCGCTCATAACTGTTAATGAAGAAATACAAGGCAAAGTGAGTGATCAAGAGTGGTCAAAGAGTTGAAGATGAAAAATGTCTAATTAGCTGAAAAGCTCAAAAAGATGTGTATCATTTTAATTTGTTCATGATTGATTTTCCTGTTTGTTTTATTAATAGTAGAGTTAAGCAACATTGGGGTAGCTCTTTTTATTTTGTTATTTATGAGTCAAGAGTGGTGAAATAGTTGATGATTATAATTGACTAATGGTTGTTGTGTTTATCTATCGAAAGAAATGATGCAACAGAGCATTCATTTTTTTTTGTTTTGTTATTTGTAAGTTGTGTATTTGAAATGAAAATAACATGTTAAAAAATAGAGCATAGCACCAATACAATGACACATAAAAAATAGTTATTTTCAGTCCCTACAACACACATAAGTTAACAATATGCCAACATTACTTTTGTAGAAAATAATAATGTAATAAGCATATATTAAATATTAACAGAGTCCTGACCTTTTGTTGATCAGATATTAGAGTGATCAAAATAGTCATCTCCCAAAGCCATGTCAGTCACCAATAATGGGAGGAATCAAGTCCAACTATCATAATTTTCACTTTCCACCACCTCATAGCTATTGAAAACATCTGATTGTTCCCATTCTTACCAACTGCAAATAAAAGCTGACCACCGCACACTATTTTCATAAAGCAACCATCCAACCCAAGAACATGTCTCCTTCCTTCTTTCCAAACCCTTTTCAAATTAAGCATCATACATAACATACATAAAACTTTTTAAATCTAGTTAGGCACATCTTCTAGATTAAATCGAGTTCTCTTTATATCAACTGTATTATTTTTGTTACTCTTCACTATCTCACCACCAAAGTCCCACACCCTTGCATAATTGTCTTTCATCACTCATAAGACCCCAAAACTTTTATAAATAAAGATGAATTTTTCTATAAATATTATTATTTTGAATATTATGGAATAAATTTGATATAATGTTATATAGTCAGGTAATATTTATAAATTTTGCAAAGTATGCAAGTTGTTATAAAATATTCGTTTGCCTCTGGGAATATTCTTTTTTGTTGGGAATATTCGCATAATGGCTCAATCATCGGTGGACCTCTACAACATTATTGTTTGATCGAGAAAACGACAAAAATATTTTTTATAAAATAACTACGAGGTGTTACCGTTAAAACCGCTGAACTACCCCTAGGGTAAAAGTACAAGAATACGCCGTGGTCGCATAAGAAGACACCAGATTGATTATCGATGCTTACGTGAGAAGTCACCAACTATGCTCAATTATTATCACAAAGAAAGAATCACGATCATATCTCTTATATTATCGATTCAATTATGTCACAAGATCATCTCAGATAATATGTTATAAGATTAAATCAATAATCGAGATTTACATGTTATAAATGATTAATAATTATTGAAAGATTAAATATGTGTTATAAAAAAAATGGTAAGTTTGATTATTTTATGGGGGCTATATGTCATCATCTAAGAGTCTCTTCATCAATAAGAGTATTTACCTTCACAATAAGTAATTACCTTGTAAATAGATTTACCCTTCAATAGTATTAATTACCTCATGAATAGTATTTACCTTCACAATAAGAATTACCCTTGTGAATAGTATTTACCTCGGCCAATAGTAATTATCCCTTGAATAAGATTTACCTTCGCCAATAAGAATTACCCTTGTGAATAGTATTTACCTTCACAATAGTATTTACCTTCGCTAATAGTAATTACCTTTACCAGACGTCGAACCACTTGTCGCTTCACATTACAAAGCGCCGAACCACTTGTCGCTTCACATTACAAAGGCCAAACCAAATGTCAAGCCACTCGCTTTTCACACTAAGAAAGTGCTAAGTTAGAAATCTTCTATAAATAGAGGCCTCAGGCTTCATTATTTTCACTTAATTCATTCAAGCTATATAGAGAGAGAAAGTATGTAGAGAATAAGAGAGAAAGAAGAAGAGTATTTTGTTACTACATCGTCGCAGATTCAATCTCCTACCAAATGTAAGGGGTGTTATTCTTTCTTATTCATGAAGAAGAGAACTGTTGTTATTCCATCGCTTATTATTCTCGCTTGAATAACCTCAGATAAGTGGTTTACCCTATACTTGGTGACATTCTTCTATTATTCTCATTGAACATCCCGCTCGTGGTGTTTTTACACCACCGGTTCCGCCTTTTATTATTATTCGCTGAACATCCCTCTCGCAGTGTTTTACACCCGACCGGTTCCATTTTTATTATTATTCGCCGTTGAACATCCTCGCTCATGGTGTTTTACACCGACCGGTTCCGCCTTTTTTATTATTCTCGCTGAATATCCTATCTCGTGTGTTTTACACCGGATCCGGTTCCATCTTTATTATTCGTCATTGAACATCCCCGCTTGCAGGTGAATTTCACCGACCGTTCCGTTATTTATTATTCGTTGAATAACTCGTCTGCAAGGGGTCTATCGCATTACATGGTGATTTCTTTTGTTATTCCATTCTTTATTATACCCAAATAAGTTAAAACTTTGACTTCTATACTCCATGAAATTAGTAGAATATCCTCGATATTCATGTTTCATCCAAAGATCTTTCATGGAAATATTCTTCCGATCATTCTTGAATTTTACTCTACAAAACAAAGATCATGTCGATAATTGACGTTAATAATTCCCGGATAAAATAATTTTGAACTTGTTTTATCAATTCTTATATCATTGTCATCATCCTCATGTTTATATTTTTTGAAAGTCATCTGTGGCCTCAGAAGTATGGGGATGGACTTGGTATGATTACACCAGAGACTATTCTGTGTAATCACGACCGTAATGTTACAAATGATGTGATAAAAATCCTCAAATGGTCAGTAGTGCATCGATGGATGCTTGTTGGTATGATCATGATTATTAATGAATACACAAATATTCTCGCCCGTAGTGCATGAATAATTGTGGTCGGATACTAAAGAATATCCTCGTCAGAAAAGTGTGGGTGATTCGATGATGTGGAATATTTATTAAAGTCGAGTCTCATTTATAATAAATGATGAAAACCTTTTAAAACCTAAAAGATAGTAGATTTTATTTTCTACTGACTTTTTAATGGATCAGATATTCCACCGCAGCTTAAACCGGGTTGTCTATTGTATTTTATCGCTTAACATTATCAAGACTATTGATAATTTATTCTCGCATTATCTTAGTCATAATATTTCATCGGGCTAGTTGAGCTCACCCTTTCTTTCACCGTTTCTTCGTGAAATGATAATATACCGGGATTTAGCCTGGGAAACGAGTGATGGTCCCAAGATAAGATTAGTAGTCCTCACTATTTCGTAAAATAAGGTGATAATAATTGTAATGAGGACTTTTGTTCGAGTTTGTATAATATCTAGTAGATTTATATTTGTATTTAAACTCACGCTTTATGTCGATTGCATACCTACACGCTTATGTTAATAAGTGTATTTAAATTTGCACTATGTAAGTGGCGCACTCAAGATGGGTGATGTATACCTAATTTTGGGGCGCCACATTGGTATCGTAGCTTAGGATATGATCCCTGCTAAGATGTGAGAATAGTACTAGAGAGGGAGAGACGGGAATACCTTCGCTAGTATTTACCTACCTAAGTTTATGTGATATTTTATGGTTGGTCGTAAGATAAGGATAATTTGTTATACGTCAATTAACCTTTGTTTTGTGGCAAGATCTCAAAATGACATCCGAGAATGTTGAGAATAAGAATGGAGCGCAGAAAGCGATCGTTGATTCACCACATATCAATAATCAAGATAATGTGCATCAGAAGGCGATAATCCTCATGCAAACAACAACAACACCGACCAAATGATGAATGATCAAATGTTCAGAGGCTTTTATAATTTATGCAACAAAGAAAGTAGAGCGACTCGCCCAAAACGTAGGTGGAAACACGAAACTCTCTCAAGCACACCGCTAAACAATTTAAGGAGCCGGGACCACCGAAGTTTAAGGGAGAGCCAAAACCACTTCTCGCTAAGTATGGATAAAGCAGATTACCAAGATATTTGATGTCTTGGGATGCTCCGAGGAGCAAAAGGTTCCTTCACGCTTTTTATGTCATGCGCGAGAGGCGGACATCGGTGGGAATTCCAGAAACGACTCAAACCGTCAGATCAAGATATCTTGGGAGAAGTTCCAGAGTCGTTTCAACGACAAATACTTTCCCGAAAGTATTCGCCATATGAAGGAGGTGGAGTTTATCAAGTTGGAACAAAACAATACGACCGTGTCGCAACACGAGGCAAAATTTATGAGTTATCACGGCCAAGGCCCCACTGGTGGATAATGAAGAGAGAATGGCGCTAATGTTTTTAAGAGGTTTGAAAGTCGAGATACGCCAACATCTTATTTCTCATAAACCGTGGTTTCAGATTCAGATGTTGTAAATAGGCTCGCTTAGTGGAGCGCGATAACGAGTCAACGCAACTAAAAAGAGAGAAAAATCGCAAGAAAATTATAATACCAAATGAGAATAGTCATCAAGGTGACAACAAGCGTGAGGGAATCAATAAAGCCAGATATGGTAACCACTTTGTGGTAATCGTACCAAAACAATAAGAATGGACATTTCAAGAAAAGGAGATTCAACAATGATGGAAAGACGCCAAGACCAAAGACCCATTGTTAAGGAAGGAGAAAGACCACCTATCATATGCTTCAAATGCGAGGAGAGGGACACATCGGCCCAAATCGCGCCATGCCATCCAAAGCATGTTATAATTGTGGAAGAGAAGGTCACTTAGCTCGATTTTTTTGTTGCCATCAAGACAAATTCAACTAGGATGGAGGCACCAAAGGCCATCCCGTAAAATTCAAAACCTCCAGAAAGCAAGGGAGAGCATTTGTTGTGACCTCCCAAAGAGCAAGGAACCGAATGAGGTCATCACGTAAGTTTATCATAAACTCTAATGAAGTCTATACTTTATTTGATACCGGTTCTACCCATTCTTTTATTTCTCCTACTTGGCGCCATCGATTAAATTTGACTCGGAGAAATTAGACTTTGACTTATCTCGTGGAAACTCCGCTGGGAGAAACCTTCATTACATCCATCGCTTATAAGTCTTGTTTGGTTCAAATCTGCACTTCACATTACCCGTCGATCTTATTTCATTAAAATACTTGATTTGACGTGATTCTGTGGATTGATCGTTAACTACTTATCATGCAAAATTGATTGTTTTCGTAAGGTTGTTAGCTTTCATATTCCTAATCAACCTATTATGCTAATTCAAACGACCAAACCATTAAAATCAATCACTACCATCTCAAGCCATAAAGCTATTCGCTTATGAAAAAACGGATGTCAAGCTTTCTTAGCTCATGTCACGATTTAAATAAAAATACGCCGCTTTTAAACGATATTCTATTGTTAATAAATTTCCGACGATTCTCAAGAACTTCTCGCCTACCCCTGAAAGCGTGAAATTGAATTTTGTATCGACTCGAACCCTGCAGACAAAACCTATTTCCAAAGCCCCATATCGAATGGCTCCTATTGAACTTCGTGAGTTAAAGACCCAACCGCAGGAATTGTTAGACATTGGCTTTATTCGCCCCTAGTACTTCTCCTCGGGGTGCCCTGCTCTATTCGTGAAGAAGAAAGATGGGAGTACGCGATTTCAGATTGATTATCTGGAGTCAATCACGTCACCATCAAAAAATAGTATCCATTGCCACGTATTGATGACCTGTTCGACCAAAAGTAAGGAGCCAAATTTTTTCAAAGATCGATCTTCGCTCCTTGATATCACCAATTGAAGATTAAATCACCGACATTCCAAAGACGGCCGTAACTCCCTAAGACGGCATTATGAATTCCTAGTCATGTCCTTCGATCGACTAATGCCCCGCCGCCTTCATGGATATGATGAACCGAGTATTCAAGGAATATTTAGATCACTTTGTGGTCGCCTTTATTGATGACATCCTTATTTATTCCAAAAGCCGTGAAGATCATGAGCAACACTTGAGGTCGACACTCCAAAAGCTTCGTGAATATAAGCTTTATGCCAAGTCAAGAAATGCGAGTTCGGTCAAGAAGTAGCATTCCTGGGCACACGGTATCAAGTCATGGAATATCCGCTGACCCAAAGAAAGATCAAGCTTATTCAAAGTCGGGAACAACCTAAATCAAGGATCAAGACGTAGCTTTTGCTTAAATGGTTATTATCTGAGATTCGTGGAAGGATTTTCTAATCGCTATTCCATCGACTCAATTTGACTTTGAAAGATACAAAGTTCTATTGAGCGAAGAATGTGAGAAGAGTTTTCAAGAACTCAAGAGAGACTTATTTCAAAGACTGCTCGACAATACCATCCGCCTTGAGGGATTTGTCATCTACAAGTGATGCTTCGCAAAGGGTGGGATGTGTTCTCATGCAACATGGAAAAGTATAGTTTATGCCTCGCGACAACTCAAAGAATATGAGAGGAATTATCCTACTCACGATCTAGAGTCATAATAATTGTTGTCTTCAGACTTAAAATTTGGAGGCATTACTCAGATGGGGAGAAAGTGGAGATCTTTACGATCATAAAAGCCTCAAATATTTCTTCACTCAAAAGGAACTCAACACGCGACAACGACGCTGGCTTGAACTGCTGAAAGATTATGATCATACCATCCAATACCATCCCGAAAAGCAAACGTGGTAGCCGATTTATCGAGTAGAAAATCATATGCAAGTACGAAAAGCGATATTGTCAACGCAAAAGGCCCATTTTGTGTGACTTGCAAAGGATGGAGATAGAATTAAAGACTCTGGTGGACGATGTGATGATAACGAGTATACGAAAGTAGAACCGACTTTAATTGATAAAGTTAAAGTCCGCCAAGCTACATGCACTGGAGCCGATGCGATGAGGAAGAAAGTGCAAGAAGGTGCTACGCCAAGCAAGAATCGAAGAAGGAATACTTGAAGTCAACTCTGCATTTTGTGTTCCTAACGACGACCGATTTAAAGTATAATATCATGATGGAGGCGCACAACACACCATTTGCAATCCATCTCGGGAGTACCAAATGTATCATGATATTCGCCATACATTTGGTGGAGCAATAATAGAGAGAGATAAATATTGCTTATCTCAAGGTGTCTAACTTGTCAACGAAGTTAAAAAGCGAGCATCAAGTACCAAAAGGTCCATTGCAACCACTTGAAATTCCGTACGGAAGTGGGAGCACATTACCATGGATTTCAAGCACGGCCTTCCTAAGGTTTCTCAAGGCATCGATGCGATTTGGGTCATTGTTGATAGATCGACCAAGTCCGCTTCATTTCTTACCGATACGAGAAACTTATACACTTGAACGCCTTGCGTCAGATGTACATAAACGAGATTGTAAGATCGCATGGTACGCCTAAGATCCATAGTTTTCGATCGAGACCCAAGATTCACTTCACGATTTTGGGTTAGTTTGCAAAAAAGCTATGGGCACAGACTTCACGATTTAGTTTCTAGCATATCATCCTCGATTTGGACGGGACAATGGAGAGGACTATTCAAACTCAAGATCTATTAAGACTCGTGGTCCTTGATTTCAAGGGAGTTGGGACAAGTTCTTACCATCGTGGAGTTTTCCTACAACAACAGCTTATCGTTAAGTATCGTTGGCTCCATTCAAGCATCAGATGGAAGAAAGTGTCGTTTCCAAAGATGCCGGGATGAGGTGGGTGAAGCAACGCTGTTGGGACCTGAGTTGGTACGTATGATCACTTTAAAAGATTCAAACGATCCGACAACGATAAAAACCTCACAAAATCGATAAAAGAGTTATGCCGATCTTCATCGAAAGGACGGGAATTCGATATAGAGATCATGTGTTGTTAAGAGTCGCTTCCATGGAAAGGAGTTACAAGATTTGGAAAGAGAGGAAAACTTAATCCTCGATTCATCTGGCCATTTTTAATCCTCGATCGAGTAGGAATCGTGGCCTATAGACTCGCTTTTTACCGCCAAATATGTCTCGTGTTCATAACGCTTTTCACATATCTATGTTACGTAAATATGTGAAAGACCCAACCATATTATCGAAGTTGTAACCGGATTTAAATAGCGGAAGATTTGACGATGAAGAGGTTCCTGCTCAAATTTTGATAAGAAAGAACATATTCTACGCTTCCAAGGTTATACCTCAAGTCAAAGTTTTATGGAGGAACCACGATGTTGAGGAAATGACTGGGAGTTAGAATCAAATGAAATCAAGGTATCCTTACCTCTTCGACATACCAGTATCGCATAATTCTAATTTCGAGGGCTTAAATTTCATAATAAGGGAGGTCAGAAGACCCCAACTTTTATAAATAAAGATGAATTTTTCTATAAATATTATTTTTGAATATTATGGAATAAATTTGATATAATGTTATAGTTCAGGTAATATTTATAAATTTTGCAAAGTATGCAAGTTGTTATAAAATATTCGTTTGGCTCTGGGAATATTCTTTTGTTAGGAATATTCGCATAATGGCTCAATCATCAGGTGGACCCACAATGTAATTATCATTTGATCGAGAAAACGACAAAAATATTTTATAAAAATAACTATGAGGTGTTACCGTTAAAACCGCTGAACTACCCGGTAGTAAAAGTACAAGAATACGCTGTGTTGTCAGATAAGAAGACACCAGATTGATTATCGATGCTTACGTGAGAAGTCACTCAAATTTATGCTCAATTATCACTATGTAAGAATCACGATCATATCTCTTATATTATTGATTCAATTATTGTCACAAAGATCATCTCAGATAATATGTTATAAGATTAAATCAATAATCGAGACGATAAGTTATAAATGATTAATAATTATTGAAAGATTAAATATGTGTCGATTAAAAAAAAAAATGATTTGTGGTAAGTTTGATTATTTTATGGGGGCCTATATGTCATCATCTAAGAGTCTCTTCATCAATAAGATTTACTCTTCACAATAGTAATTAGAATAGTATTTACCTTCACAATAGTAATTACCCTTGTGAATAGTATTTACCACAATAGTAATTACCCTTGTGAATAGTATTTACCTTTCACAATAATAGTAATTATCCTCGTGAATAGATTTACCTTCGCCAATAAGAATTACCCTCAGGAATAGTATTTACCTTCACAATAGTATTTACCTTCGCTAATAGTAATTACCTTTACCAGACGTCGAACCACTTGTCGCTTCACATTACAAAGCGCCGAACCACTTGTCGCTTCACATTACAAAAGGCCAAACCACTTTTTCTTTTCACATCAACCGCCAAGCCACTCGCTTTTCACACGACAAAGCTAAGCTAGAAATCTTCTATAAATAGAGGCCTAGGGCTTCATTATTTTTCACTTAATTCATTCAAGCTTATAGAGAGAGAAAGTATAGAGAGAATAAGAGAAAGAAGAAGAGTATTTTGTTACTACATCGCCGCAGATTCAATCTCCTACCAAATGTAAGTGGGTGTTATTCTTTCTTATTCACGAAGAGAATCTGTTGTTATTCCATCGCTTATTATTCTCGTTGAATAACTCAGATAAGTGGTTTACCCTATACTTGGTGACATTCTTCTATTATTCTCGCTGAACATCCTGTCTGTGTGTTTTTACATTTCGACCGGTTCCGCTTTTTTATTATTCTCGTTGGAACATCCCGCTCAGTGTTTTACACCCGAATTCGGTTCGCATTTTTTTATTATTCTCGCTGAACATCCGCTCTCTGTGGTTTTACACCGACCGGTTCCGCTTTTTTATTATTCTGTTTGAATATCCTATCTCGTGTGTTTTACACCGGATCCGGTTCCATCTTTATTATTCTCGTTGAACATCCCCGCTTGCTTGTGAATTTCACCGACCGTTCCGTTATTTATTATTATTCGCTGAATAACTCGTCTGCAAGGGCCTATCGCATTTACGGTGATTTCTTTTGTTATTCCATTCTTTATTATACCCAAATTGGTTAAAACTTTGACTTTATACTCCATGAAATTAGTAGAATATCCTCGATATTCAATGTTTCATCCAAAGATCTTTTCATGGAAATATTCTTCCGATCATTCTTGAATTTTACTCTACAAAACAAAGATCACGTCGATAATTTGACGTTAATAATTCCGGATAAAATAATTCTTGAACTTGTTTTTATGAATTTTATATCATTGTCATCATCCTCATGTTTATATTTTTTGAAAGTCATCTCGTGTCAGTAAAAGTATGGGGATGGACTTGGTATGATTACGCCACTGAGACTATTCTTGTAATCACGACCGTAATGTTACAAATGATGTGATAAAAATCCTCAGTCGTCAGAAAGTGCATCGATGGACGCTTGTTGGCATGATCATGAATTATTAATGAATACACAAATATTCTCGCCCAGAGTGCATGAATAATTGTGGTCGGATACTAAAGAATATCCTCGTCAGAAAAGTGTGGGGTGATTCGATGATGTGGAATATTTATTAAAGTCGAGTCTCAAATATAAAAATGATGATGAAAACCTTTAAAACCTAAAAGATAGTAGATTTTATTTTCTACTGACTTTTTAATGGATCGATATTCACCGCAGCTTAAACCGGGTTGTCTATCAGTATTTTATCGCTTAATATTATCAAGACTATTGATAATTTATTTCGCATTATCTTAGTCATAATATTTTTCATCGGGCTAGTTGAGCTCACCCTTTCTTTCACCGTTCTCTTCAGAAATGATAATATACCGGGATTTAGCCTGGGAAACGAGTGATGGTCCCAAGATAAGATTAGTAGTCCTCACTATTCGTAAAATAGTGTGATAATAATTGTAATGAGGACTTTTGTTCGAGTCAGTATAATATCTAGTAGATTTATATTTGTATTTAAACTCACGCTTTATGTCAGATTGCATACGCTTATGTTAATGCTTATGTTAATAAGTCAGATTTAAATTTGGGGCGCCACAAACTACAACTTTATCATTACAACAAGAAATCGTGAGTAAATACAAATATTATCTTCTAGATAATACTATACTCAAGATGGGATATGATACAAAAATGGTGAGGACTATACCTAATTTTGGGGCGCCCTCGTAACATCAATCAATATATATCCGAATCACATATTCATCTTTGCACTACGTGCCAAAAGATATTCATCACTTGGTCATGTTCATCTAAACACTGCTCATCTTTGCACTACAGCCAAAGATATTCTTTAGAAATCATTCATCTTTGCACACAGCCAAAGATATTCCATAATATCATCATTTAAGACCCAAGATGATGAAAATATTTTTAAAGAAACGAATCCAAAGTGAAACAAAATGATAAGGATTAAGGATTAAGGATTCAGATTTTGTTTTATTCACGCCCAAAATACCTCAAAAATAATCGCAGTGGTGTAAAATTCAAGAATGATTAAAACATGGATACAATCAAAGCTAGTATCCGTAATAGATATTTTGGACAAAAAGAAGAACTTTTATTTTTAAATTGAATAAAGGTCACGATACGTGAATAGTGCCAGTATACGTGAATAAGAATCTCGACACCAAAAGATAGAAATTTCCCAAAAACATCTTCACGCTTCATTAATAAGACTCGTGAATAAGAATCGTGAATAAGAACTCATGAATAATAAGAATCGTGAATAAGAACTCATGAATAAGAAATCATTAATAAGAACTCCGACATGAAAAAGTTCCAAATTTGATAAAAAGTTCCAACCAATATTTCAAAGATAATGATATCAAGAAATAATATCATTCGAGAAGAAAATAACATCCCTTACCTCGAAAAAGATTAAGACTTCTAAATTGGAATACCTGGTATAAAGGTCAAGGAACTTGCACCGCCTAACAATACTCAAAGTATACTCAAAATACTCACAAGAATACGCTTGATAATATAGAGAGAAAACTTCAGTTTTCGTGTGATTTTCAATTCTAACCCAAGACCCTATTTATAGGAAATTGCTAGAACACCAAAGCAGTAAAATTTAATAAATTAATAATAAATTTCCAACACATGCCTAGAATCTGATTTCAGCCATCAAACACATGCCACATTCTAGAAAAAAGTAAAAAAAACGTTTTTCTAATTTTAAATATTTTAAACTTCCAAAATCAATTATTTTGAGCTTCTAACTTCAATAATTCATAATAAATAGCCCTTTCATCAGAAAATTCGAATCATGAGTTTTTATAGGAAATTCAATTCTCTACAACTTTGCAGAAGAAAGTTTTTCCAAATTTCAAATAGAAATTGACCGAAATCCACAAACCGGGCGATTTTACAAAAGCTATAATCAAATTTCAAATAATAAATGGGGTCCACCGACATGTTTAACATGTTTTAAATATTTATTGCAACAAAATACTCTTCCTCCTCAGATACTCATATATCCCACATTCGTTGTCAAAAATATCACCATTATTATATTATTAACATATAATAATAAATTTAAATGAATTATTTTATCGTAAAAAGATAAAATATCAATTTTCAACAATTGTCACAATAAAAATTTTCTCCATCTATATCCACATAAAATCAATATTTTTCTCATCATATGAATCAATAATTAATTATTCACAAATAATATTACAGTAATCACAATATCGACAACAAGTAGCGCTCCTGAGAGAAAGAGGGCTTTCCAATAAGAATTTTCTTCTTCATGGCAAGCAATTAGGTGACCAAACCTCTCCTTAGATGTAACTTTCTAGACATTGCCAATAATGTTATCTAATAATATTATTCAGATAATATGAATTATCGCTTCGATAATGAAAAATACCGTGTAATGACAATTATCAAAAACAAAGAATATAAAATATCAACGCAAAGAATTATTAACTCAATAAAATATCGAATAAAGAATTATCGAAACCATTATTGAATAAGGCCTTTCACGTAAGAATCAACAATTCGTGCAATACCGGTGCCATCGTGTGTTTTAACCACCGGGTATTTTAACAAAGATAAAGGTAATAACTACGCTGCGCTATTTTAAAACCACTTATATTTGTCGTTTTCTTCATCCAATCGCTCACATGGGCCCACACATGGTCGCTTCGCTGCCTTACTTAATATTCCCGACAAAGCATTTAATATTCCACGACCAAATGAATATTCCCGACAACAATGAATATTTTATAACCACTCGCTTATTTTGAAATATTCATGATTTTACCCCTAACTATCCACATTAATCAAATCAACCCTTACTATTTCAAAATAATAAATAGAAAATTAAATTTCATTAATAATAAGTTGGGGTCTTACAACCTCCCTCCTTATGAAATTTCGTCCTCGAAATTGACGACGACGCATTGGTGTTTCAAAAGGTGAGGATACCTCGCTTTCATTTCCGCTTCCAATTCCTGTGTCATTTCTATAAAGCATGATTCCTCCACAAAACTTTAACTTGTGGTATGACCTTTCAGGCAGTAGACATGCTCCTTCCTATCCAAGATCTTGACAGTACCTCCTCACACGTTAAGTCTTCTCTACTATCTCGTCCGGTTCTAACTCTATAACGTGGTTCGGTCTTTCACATATTTACGTAAGTACGATATGTGAAACACATTATGAACACGTAGACATACCTGAGGTAACGCGAGTCTATAGGCTACATTTCCTACTCCACCAAGAATTTGAAATGGACCAATAAATCGTGGATCGAGCTTTCCTCTCTTCCCAAATCTCAGAACTCCCTTCCATGGAGCAACTCGCAACAATACATGATCCCCTACACTAAATTCCACGACTTTCGATGAAGATCCGTGATAACTCTTTTGTCGATCTTGTGCCATTTGTATACGTTTGTCGAATCATTTGAATCTTTTCGGTAGTCATATCGTATTAACTCTCGGGTCCCAACAATGTTGCTTCACCTACCTCATCCCAACATATTGAGAAGCGACACTTTCGTCCATATAATGCTTCAAATGGAGCTACACCTATACTTGGCTCGATAATCGTCATTGTAGGAGAATTCCACCAATGGTAAATACTTATCCCAACCGCCTCAAGTTCTAGGACATGAGTCTTAATAAATCTTCAAGAGTTTGAATAGTCCTTTCGATTGTCCGTCCGCTTTGAGGATGGTATGTCGAATCAATCAGAATCTGCGCCATAGCTTTTTGCAAGCTAACCCAAAATCTTGAAGTGAATCTTGGGTCACGATCCAAACTATGGATACTGTGCATGCCATGCAACCTCACAATCTCATTCACGTACATACTAGCAAGACGCTCAAGTGAATAAGTCTCTCGACGGCAAGAAATGAGCAGATTTGGTTAATCTATCAACAATAACCCAAATAACATCGATGCCCGAGAAACCGTAGGAAGACCCAGAACGAAATCCATGGTAATGTGTTCCCACTTCCATTTCGAATCTCAAGTGGTTGCAACGGACCCTTAGGTACTAGATGCTCCGCCTTTACACGCCGACAAGTTAAACACATTTAGATAAACTTTGCAATCTCTCTCTTCATATTGTTCCACCAAAATGTATGTCAAGATCACGATACATTTTAGTACTTCCGTGATGGATTGCAAATGGTGTATTGTGCCTCCATCATAATCTTGTACTTCAAATCGTAGTCGTTAGAACACAAAGTCTAGAGTGGACTCAAGTATTCCTTCTTCATCAATTCTCGCTTCCTAATAGCTCCTTCTTGTACTTTCTTCTTCATACGCATCACTCGGCCTCGGTGGCTCGAGTAACCTTAACTTTTTCTATTAAAGTTGGTTTCTATGCAGATACTTGACATCATCGCACTCGCTCCTCGTGATATGATCTTCTACTCAACGCGTCTACCACCACGCTCGCTTTTCGGGATGGTATCAATAAAGTGGTCGTAGTCTTTCAATAGCTCGAGCCAACGTCGCCGCCAGATGTTGAGTTCTTTTTGAGTGAAGAAATATTTAAGGCTTTTATGGTCCCAATATATCTCCACTTCCTCCCCATAGATAGTGCCTTCATATCTTTAATATGAAACGATCACGCTAACTCTAGATCACGAGTAGGATAATTCCTCTCATACTCTTTAAGTTGTCATGAGGCATAGGCTATGACTTTCCCACGTTGCATGAGAACACATCCTAACCCTTTGCTCAAGATCGTCAGAGATAACAAATCCATCCGAAACCAGATGGTATGTTAGAACAAAAGCCAAATAAGTCTCCTCTTAAGCTCTCGAAACTCTTTCGCGATTCTTCGCCTCCAAACGAATTTTGTATCCTTCCCGAAGTTATGAGTTAATGGAGTAGCGATTCTAGAAAACCCTTCCACTTAATCTCCGATAATAACCAAATTTAAGCCCAAAAACTACGACTTTTACCACCGACTTTGTTGTTCCTAACTTTCAGATTGCTTCAATCTTCACGGATCCACTTGATACTCCATGTTTTGACACTGACGTGCCCAAGAAATGCTACTTCCTCAAGCCGTAACTCGCATTTCTTCAATTTGGCATATAGTTGGTTTTCACGAAGCCTTTGGAGTACCAAATTTCAAATGGTGTTTCATGATCTTCACGACTTTTGGAATATATAAGGATGTCATCAATAAAGACAACAAACTAATCGATCCAAATATTCCTTGAATACTTGGTTCATCATATCCACGAAAGCCGCAAGAGCATTAGTCATCCGAAAGACATACATAGAAGATAGTAGTTTGCATTCTTTACGAACTCTTCTAATGAATTATTATTTCGGCCGTAATATTGATTTAAAACTTGTTGTCTATTGTATTCTATTAGATTTTCCCCGTCAAGACTAATGATAATTTGTTGTATATTATCTTTGTCATAATATTCTTTATCGGGCTAGTTGAGCTCACCCTTTTCCTTTTTGTTCCATTTTTCTTCTCGTGAGGCGTAATATAATAGCGAAAGACGCAGCCTGGGTATGGAATGAAGGTTCTAGAGAGTTGTTTAGTAGTCCTCACCATTTTTGTAAAATAATGTATCAATAAATGTGATGATGATTTATTTGAGTATAGATATTATCTAGTAAGATAATACGGTAATCAAACTCACAATTTTATCGTTGTAATAATAAAGTTGTAGTTGTTTTCGCACTACGTATTGACAACTCGAATGGGTGATGTATACCTATTTTGGGGGCGCCATGGTTGGTATCCGAGCTTAGGATACGATCTCCATGAGATCGGGAATGTAACTAGAGAGGAGAGACGAGTAAATCCTTCGCTAAAGTGTGTCCTACCTAAGCTTATTTGTTAGTTGGTCAAGATATAGGATATTATGTGATATATTGATTTCCTTAATTAACCCTTGTTTTATGCTTAAAGATTTGAGAATGTCGAATCGAGAATATTAACAATTGAAATGAGACCGTGTAGACGCTCAGACTCACCAACGAGGAGTAATATGCAACAGTCGGGCAATATTCCTCCCGTGAACAACAACCAATCGAGTAGATGATGAACGAGAGGATGTTTAGAAGCTTTTTTACGCTCATACAAAATCAAACGAGGGATACTTGGTCAAAGTCAACAGTTGACTTTTTTTGGTAAAAGTCAAACTTCAAAATTTTAAAATTTATATTTTGATAAAAATAGTTTCATCAGGTTGGAATTGTTTGTGTTAGTGAAAATCGATATTTATTTCAATAATAATTGATGTCCTGAGGTTATATTGACCAATCCGTATTTAATCGGATAAACGAGCAATTGATTGCTATTATTTCACATGATTATAACTATTTGTTCACATGTGTATACTATTATTTCACATTCTTGTTACTATTAGGGAGTTGAAAAGATTGATAATACTTGCATGACTAAGTTAAAAATGGAGGTATAGATGGAGGTACTATACTATAATTCAGATTTTCACATGTCTAGAACTATTGATTCACATGATTTACTATTGAATCACATTATTTACTATTAGGGAGGTGGTAAGTTTGATAATACTGCATGACTAAATTAAAAATAAAAGAAAAGTTAGAGGTATCAGATCAGTAATTTTCGAGCCCCAAAATACGCAATTATTGAAACTATATTTTCTATAAATAAGCTCATTCTTCCTTCATTTCTCACCAATTCACTAAAGCTATAGAGCAATTATTATAGAGAGAAATTGTCAGAGAGAAAAAATTTGTAGAAGAAGCTCTCGCTACCTCACTATTCCTATATCCAGCTTCTTTCAAAAGTAAGGGTATTATTTCTTTCTTTCGCCTTCATGAAGACAACTTTGTTATTCCATTCTTTATTATTATGTTGAATAACTCTGCGTTATGCCAAGTACCGCATACATGGTGAAATTCTTCCGTTATTCCATTATTTATTATTCTCATTGGAATATCCTCTCAGGTTTTGTTTCTTTGGGACCTAGTTCCGTCTTTTATTATTCTCGGCTGAACATCCTCATGGCTTTTTACGCCGACCCGGTTCCCTTTTATTATTCTCGTTGGAATATCCGTTTTAAGCGTTTTACGCCGACCGGTTCCGTCTTTATTATTTTGTTGGAATAACTCGCTCATGCGGCTCTACCGTGCTTGGTGATTTCTTTTGTTATTCCATTCCTTATTATACTCAAATTGGTTAAAGTTTTGACTTCTATACTCCAAGAAATTAGTAGAATATCCTCGATATTTCGCGCTTCATCCAAAGATCTTTCATGGAAATATTCTTCCGAGTATTTTGAATTTTACTTCTACAAAAAGTATCACGTCGACACTTTGGACGTTATTAGTTCCTCGGATAAATTAATTCGTGAACTTGTTTTATTGAATTCTTATATCATTGTCATCATCCTCATGTTTATATTTTTTGAAAGTCATCTGTGGCCTCAGAAGTGTATGATGGACTTGGTATGATTATGACTGTGGATTATTCTTGCAGATAATCATGATCGTAATATTATAAATGATGTGATAAAAGTCCTCATTGGCTCGTAGAGTGCATTGATGGACAAATTGTTGGCATGATTATGACCATTGATGAATACACGAATGTCCTTAGTCAGAAAGGCATGGATAATTGTGGTCGTGATACTAAAGAATATCCTCGTCAGTAGTCAGCAGGGTGATTCGATGATGTGGATTATTTATTGTCGAGTCCCAAATGATAAAAGTGATGAAAACCTTTAAATCATAAAAGATAGTAGATTTTATTCTCTACTTGACTGACTTTTAATGGATCATTGTTCCACCGCAGCTTAAACTTGATGTCTATCAGATTTTATCGCTTAACATTGTTAAAGACTAATGATAATTTATTCGCATTATCTTAGTCATAATATTTCTTATCGGGCTAGTTGAGTTCACCTTTTGCTTTCATTGTTCTCTTCAAGAAATGAGAACGTAGCGGGGACTAATTTCGGGGAATGGAGTGACTCATTCCGAGGAAAGCATTAGTAGTCCTCACTATTTCGTTAATAATGTGACAATAAATGTAATGAGGACTTATTTCGAGAGTGGATATCATCTATAAGACAATATTTAT